>PVKY010014899.1:0-10979 GCA_004027775.1 Bradypus variegatus | reverse complement strand
GGAGGACAGCTGGAGGGCAGCGGGCAGGAGGGGCAGGAGGGAGACTGCGGCCAGCTGCTGACCCCACTGCACACCTGCACAGTCCGGCCTCTCGGTTGATTTAAGATCATCTGTGACATAAACAATACACTCACCTTCAATTTCAGTCCAGTTGACAGCAATTTCTGCTATTGGAATTTTTAAGAACTGTGCTATGTAAAGCAGTTCTACATCAAATGCCCTGAAATAGAAAATATATTGATATTTATTTTTTAAAAGACAGTAGAATGTCATTAAGCCTCTACCTTGGCATGATTTAAAGAAGCTTACATGGCAGATATGAAGCTTACACCATAAAACTGAAGGTCAGAGGTACCTAAGGTCAAATGATTAAAAGCTGATAATTCATAAGCTTCAAGACAAATACAATAATTTATATCTATCCCAAGTCAGAAACTCTCAGAAGGGAAAACAGCCTCTTGGGCTCCAGGAGAAAATCGAACCTTGAAAACTTGCAAGATTGAGTTTTTAATCCTAGCTATAGCTCACTCAAGGTACAGAAAAAGATAGCATTTTCAACAGATTCAGAGAGCTGACAAACAGAATTCTGAAAAGCCTTAGGAGAGGATGCTCATGGTCACTTGAGAGTTGCTTGATTACTTTCTTCTTCCTCCAAAGGACCAAGGTTTCTTTTCTGAAAACAGCCTCCCTCGGCTGGGGCTATGTGTGGTGGTTAGGAGCTGGGTGTACCCCAGAAAAACATGTTCTTAAACTGAATCCATTCCTGGGGAGTGGACCCACTGTAATTACAGTAGGCCCCTTTGATGGTTCCATCAGCCAAGGTGTGACCCAGCTCCATCAGGAGGGGTCTTAGCCTATCACTGCAGTCCTTTATTAGTGGGATGAAATCAGAGAGAGAGAGGAAGCAATGGGGAGCAAGAAGCTGCAGGTCAAAGGAACCCAGAAGAGAAGGGAGGCTGCCATGTGCACTGCCCTGTGACAGGGAAATCAAGCACCGAGGACCGCCAGCAGCCCGCCCCAGAGGGCCAGTTTTCAGAAAGAAAACACTGCCTTGATGAGGCCTGGATTTGGACTGCTCCTAGCCTCCAAAACATGAGCCAACAAATGCCTGTTTACGCCAACCCATTGCATGGCATTTGCTTTAAGCAATGAAGAAATGAAAATACTCAGCCTTGTCCTGTCCCTTCCCGTGCTGTTCTGGGCAGTGCAGCGCCCAGCAGCTACTTAAAGCTAACCCTGGAGGCTGCTGGCGACGCTGGGCTCCTCCACACCCGGCAAGGCACATGGCGGCATCTGCCGGTCCCTCCCCTCTCTCCTGGGGTTCGGTGATTTCAGCTTCCTGTTTCCGTGGCCCTCTCTCTCTGTCGGGATTTCAATCCACTAGTGAAGACTCCAGTAAGAGGACTAAGGCCCATCCTGAGGTGGGCCACACCTTAACTGCAGCAGCCTCATCTCGGGTCCTGGTTACAATGAGCTCACTCCCATAGCAGTGGATTACATTTAAGAATATGTTTTTTTTGGTGTAGATACTACTTGAAACCACCACTCTATCACAGAGAAGCAGTATAAGGATTCTTTTCCAACTAAGATGGGCTCACCTGGTTTTCAAAAAGGGGGTGAACAAAGCCACCATGTTTTCTTTTGTTACTGAATTCCTGGTTCAGCTGTTACCTCACTAAGAGACACATTCATTAAGAACAAAGAGTATGTTAAGCATGGCAACATGCCAGGTACACACGTATTCTACCGCTCCCTCCCAAATTCCCGCTAGAGCCCCAGAAGGGCTCACTGAAAATCCATGTAAGGAACAGACCCAACAATTCTCTCCCACCCGATGAGCTCCTCTCAAAAGATGAAGTCGCACTTGAGAGGCTTTGGATGGAAGAGCTTCAGACGTGGGTAAGGGGCAACCTGCTGAGTACACAGGGTGAAGTGAAGGTCTCACTGAACAGGGAGCCCCCCTCTCCTTTCCTCTTGGGGTCCCCCCATGCGGCTCTGTGACCGTGGGTTGCCAGGCTCACTCCTCCCAGGCAGGGGATGGCAGAACCCCACTCTAGTGACAATGACCAGCCTAAGGGAAAGAGACAACAGCTGGGAGTTTCCCAAGAAAGTGGCCCAGACAGAATAACCTGTAATGAGGTCTATTAGGCCACCAGAGGCTCTGCCCATGCACAAAGCTTCCAAAGACACTTGAGGAAAAGCTTTAATGGCAAAACCAAACAAAAACAAAAATTGGAGGAAACAGAAACAGTGCAGGGAAAGGAGAAAATATCAAAGTTTAAATGAGATATTCAAAGAGCTAGTGGAAGATACCGTAGTCATGAAATCATAATACGTGATATTTTAAAAACAAAATACTGGAAAATAAAAAAAGGCTTCTTGAAAATTAACATTTTGATGGCTGAAATAAAAATTCAAAAGGGTTGGAAGACAAAATGGAAGAAATCTCCTCAAAAGAACAAGAACAGAAGAGGGAAGATAAAATTATAGGATCAGTAAGGAGGTCCCACAGCTGTTGAAGAGAGAAAGAGAACAGAGGAAATAGAGAGGAGCTGGTCAAAAAGATGATCCAAGACCATTTCTCAGAACTGAAGGACAGAGTTTCCAGAGCTAGAGGACTACTGTGTACTCCATAAATGGGGAAAAGCCTTTCAAGGCAGGATTGTGATGTTTCAAAACACCGAGGAGAAAAAATCTTCCAGAGGGTGGTGGAAACAACAAGCCTTAAGATTCTGATTCCTGACCTTGAAAAGACATCGTGTTGAATGAAATAAGGCAGACACAAAGGGACAAAAACTTATGATTTCACTGATATGAAATAATTAGAATAAGCAAATGTGTAGCATCAGAAACTAGAATACAGGTTACCAGGAGCTGGGGTGGGGAGTGGGGAGTTAATGCCTAAATTCAGAGTTTCTCTTTGGAGCGATAGAAGAGTTTTGGTAATGGATGGTGGTGATGGTAGCAAAACAATGTGAATGTAACTAACCCATCTGAATTATATATTTGAATGGTTAAAAGGGGAAATTTTAGGGGACTTTGGGAAGATGGCAGAGTAGACTTCTCCTCCATGAAAGGGACTAGGGAAGGGCAGAAGGCACCCAGAGCAGCTGGAGAGGGAGCCCTACAGCACACCGTAGAGACCTGGGTGAGGAAGTGGAGAGCCTGCACCATGGGGACTGGAGGCTGGAGCCGGATGCCAGGCACAGGACGGAGCAGCCTTCCATCTCTGTGCACCAATTTCGGTAGTTGGCTGGGGAGATAACCCTTCACAGCCACATGGCTGGGAGCTCCCGTGAGGGAACTTGGGATGCAGTGGGCTTCTGATAACCACGTGTACTCTTCCTCCATGGAAGCCCACTCTGTGCACAGGCGAGAGGAGGGGAGAGGCAAGGGCACCACACAGAAATGCAACCCCAGAGGCTCACGGGAGCGTGGCGGACAGGGACTGTGGTGCATGTGAGCTAGGGGTTGGGACACACGGCCCCACAGCTCGAGAGTGGTCCTCTCGAAGGCCCAGGAATCACCAGTCCCATAGTGCCCTAACAGATCCCTGCCACACTGCACAGGGCCACACTGCACCCCCAGGGCTGGCAGCCCCAGTGCACACGGAGAACTGGTGCACTGATTGGATTTCCACCGGGTTTGGGCCCCATAAAGCACAGAGACAAAGTTGGGGGAGAGGTGGCTTGAGGGTAAGAGGAGGCTCAAGAGTGCCACCTGCTGGTAGGTCAGGGAAGTCCATTCCACCAAGCTGTAGCTCTGCCAAATTATAGGTGAGTGCTCAAATAGTCCTACGTATCTCAAAATAGCATTACCAAGATAAGCAAATGCCCCAAAGCTAACAGAAAATCATGAAGCATGTGAAGCCCCGAGTAGATATAGACAACCAAAAAGACCAAATTAAAAAGCCAGAAGAGACACAGAATCTGGAGGAATTAATCAAAGGAATTTATATAAATCTCTAAAACAACTTCAGTGGGTTGGCTAAAGACATAAAAGACATCAAGAATACCTCAGAAGAACACAAAGAAGAACTTGAAAGAGTAAATAAAAAAATAGCAGATCTTATGGAAATAAAAGGCACTGCAGATCAAATTAAAAATACACTAGAGACACACAATAGCAGACATGAAGAGGCAGAAGAAAGAATAAATGAATTAGTGGATAAGTCTCTAATTGAATGTGAACACACAAAACAACAAATGGTGAAAAAAATAAAAAAAAATTTGAAATGGATTTCAGGGAAATGAAGGACAAAATGAAGTACACCAATGTAAGAATCATTGGTGTCCCAGAAGGAGGAGAGAAGAGTAAAGGGCTAGGAAGAGTATTTGAGGACACAGTTGGGGAAAACTTCCCAACCCTTATAAATAACATAAATATGCAAATCAAAGAAGTCCAGCAAACACCAAACAGAATCCAAATACACACTCTGAGACATACGCTGATTACTGTCAAATGCTGAAGAGAAGTAGAAAGTCCTGAAAGCAGCAAGAGAGAAGCTATTCACCACATACAAGGGAAATCACACAAGGCTGAGTACTGACTACTTATGGGACACCATGGAGGTGAGAAGGCAAAGGCATGACATGTTTAAGATTCTGAAAGAGAAAAATTGCCAGCCAACAATTCTTTATCCAGCAAAGCTCTCCGTCAAAGTTGAGGGACAGCTCAAAATTTTCACAATCAAATGCTGACAGAACTTGTTAATAAGAAACCTGCCCTGCAAGAAATACTAAAGGGAGCTCTATCAGCTGAGAAAAAAAGTAAGGGTAACTTAAAGGAAAATAAGAGCAGGTGGGTGGGTAATATATCTGAGAATTAAAAACCAAAGGATAAGACGGCTGGTTCAAGAACTCGCTTCACAGTAATAACTTTGAACGTGAATGAATTAAACTCTCCAATTACAAGACACAGACTGGTAGAATGGATTCAAAAGTACAATCCATTGATATGCTGTTTATAAGAGACTCATCTTGGACCCTGTGACACAAAGAGACTGAAAATGAAAGGATGGAAAAAAATATTCTACACAAGCTGCAACCAAAAGAAAGCAGGGGTAGCTATGCTAACATCAGACAAAATAGACTTTAAATGCAAAGGTGTTGTAAGAGACAAAGAAGGACACTATATATTCATAAAAGGGACAATTCACCAAGGAGAAATAACAATCATAAATGCTTATCCACCCAATCAACGAGCTCTAAAGTACATGAGACAAACATTGGCTAAACTGAAGCAATAGACATTTCTACAACAATAGTGGGAAACTTCAATAACACCACTCTCTTCCATGGATAGAACACCAAGACAAAGGACCAATAAGGAAATTGAGAACCTAAACAATGTGATAAATGAATCAGACTTAACAGACATACATAGATCATTACATCACAAAGTATCAGGATACACATTCTTCTCTAGTGCCCATGGAACGTTCTGCAGGATAGATCACATGCTGGGGCACAGAACACGTCTCAATAAATTTAAAAAGACTGAAATTTTTCAAAGAACATTCTCTGACCATAATGGAATGCAATTAGAAATGAATAACCACCAAAGAACCAGATCTTTCACAAATATATGGAGGTTAAACAACACATTCCTGAAAAACCAGTGGGGCAGAAAAAATTGCAAGAGAAACAGGTAAATATCTAGAGATGAAAGAAACGAGAACCCAACATATGAAAACCTGTGGGATGCAGCAAAGGCAGTGCTGAGAGGGAAATTTATAGCTCTAAATGCATACATCAGAAAGGAAGATAAGAGCTAAAACCAAATACCTAACTGAACAACTGAAGAGGCTAGAGAATGATCAGCAAACTACCACTAAAGCAAGTAGATAAAAAGAAATAAAGATTAAAGCAGAAGTAAATGAGATAGAGAACAAAAAAAAAACTAATAGAGAGAATAAATAAAACCAAAAGCTGGTTCTGACAAACGGTTAGCTAGACTGACAAAGTCAAAAAGAGAGAAGACTCAAACAAACAAAATCAGAAATGAGAGCAGGGTCATTACTATGGATCCTAAAGAAATTAAAAAAATCATACGAGGATACTATGAACAACTGTATGCCAACAAACTAGACAAACTAGAGGAAATGGATGACTTCCCGGAAACACATCTAGAGAAGAAACAGACCCAAGAAGAAATAGAAGACCTCAACAAACCAATCACAAGCAAAGAGAAGCAGCCAGTCAGTCATCAAAAATCTACCTACAAATAAAAGCCCAGGGCCAGACGGGTTTGTAGAGGAATTTTACCTAACTTTCCAAAAACAATTGACACCATTCCTGCTCAACCTTTTTCAAAAAAAATGAAGAACATGGAAAACCACTTAAATCATTTTATGAAGCTAATATCACTCTAATACTAAAACCAGATAAAGATACTACAAGAAAGAAAAACTACAGGCCAATCTCCCTAATGAATATAGATGCAAAAATTCTCAACAAAATACCTGCAAATTGAATCCAAAGGCACATTAAAAGAGTCATACACCATGACCAAATGGGGTTCGTTCTTGGCATGCAAGAGTGGTTCAACATAAGAAAATCAATCAATGTGATACAACATATTAACAAATCAGAAGGGAAAAATCAAATTATCATCTTGATAGTCCCTGAAAAAGCATCTGATGAAATTCAGCATCCTTTTTTTGATAAGGACACTTCAAAAGGTAGGAATTGAAGGGAACTTCCTCAATATAACAAGCATATATGAAAAACCCACAGCCAGCATAGTACTCAATGGTGAGAGACTGAAAGCCTTCCTTCTAAGATCAGGAACGAGACAAGGATGCCTGCTGTCACCACTATTATTCAACATTGTGCTACAAGTTCTAGCCAGAGAAATCTGGCAAGACAAAGAAATAAGTATTCAAATTGAAAAGAAGAAGTATAACTAACATCATTTGCAGATGATATGATCTTATACTTGGAAAATCCTGAGAAATCGACGACAAAGCTACTTGAGCTAAGAAACAAATTTAGCAATGGCAGGATAGAAGATGAATGTGCGTAAGTCAGTAACGTTCCTATACACTAGTAATGACCTAAGTGAAGAGGCAATCAAGAAAAAAGTTCCATTAACAACAGCAACTGAAAAAATCCAGTACTTAGGAAAAAACTTAACCAAGGATGTAAAAGACCTCTGCATAGGAAATTACAATACGTTACTAAAAGAATTAAAGGGGCCCTAATTAGGTGGAAAGATCTGTGTTCATGCACAGGAAGGCTAAACATTGTTAAGATATCAATTCTACCCAAACTGATCCAAAGATTCAATGCAATTCCAATCAAAATTCCAACAATCAACTCTGCAGACTTGGAAAAGCTACTTATCAAATTTATTTGGAAGGGAAAGGGGCCTCAAATTGCCAAAAAACATTCTAAAAAAGAAGAACGAAGTGGGAGGACTTACATTTCCTGACTTTAAAGTCTACTATAAAGCCACAGTGTTCAAAACAACATGGTATTGGCACAAAGATAGACATATTGATCAACAAACTTGAATTGAGAGTTTGGAAATGGACCCCCAGATCTACGGTGAACTGATTTTTGACAAGGCCCCCAAATTCACTGAACTGGGACAGTAGTTTCTTCAACAAATGGAGCTGGAAGAACTGGATGTCCATATCCAAAAGAATGAAAGAGGACTCTTACCTCACACCCCATACAAAAATTAACTCAAAGTGGATCAAAGACCTCAATATAAGAGCTAGTACCATAAAACTCTTAGCAGATAATACAGGTAAACATCTTCAACTCCTGGAAATAGGAGGTAGCTTCTTTGACCTTACACCTAAAGCACAAGCAACAAGAAAAAATAAATGGGGAATTCCTCAAAATCAAAAGCTTCTGCACTTCAAAAGACTGTTAAAAAAGTGAAGAGACAGCCAACTCAATGGGAGAAAATATTTGGAAACCGTATATTTGATAAGAGACTGGTATCATGCATATATAAAGAAATCCTACAACTCAATGATAATACAAACAGCCCAATTATAAAAGGGGCAAAAGACATGGAAGGATATTTTTCCAAAGAGGAAAAATGAAAAAAAAGTTCATCTTCATTAGCAATTAGGGAAATACAAATCAAAATCACAACGAGATACCATCTCACACCTATAAGAATGGCTGCCAATAAACAGGAAACAACAAGTGCTGGAGAGGATGTGGAGAAATTAGAACTCTTATTCATTGCTAGTGGGAATGTATAATGGTACAGCTACTGTGGAAGACAGTTTGGCAGTTCCTCAGAAAACTAGGTATCGAGTTACCCTATGATCCAGCAATTCCACTACTTGGTATATACCCTGAAGATCTGAAAGCAGTGACACGAACAGACATTTGCACACCGAAAGCAGTGGCATGAACAGACATTTGCACACCTATGTTCATAGCATTGTTCATAACTGCCCGGAGACAGAAACAATCCAAGTGTCCTTCAACAGATGAACGGATAAACAAAATGTGGTATATACATAGAATGGAATACTATGCAGCAGTAACAAGGAACAAAGTCCTGAACCATATGGCAACATGGATGAACCCTGAAGATATAATGCTGAGTGAAATCAGACAGACCCAAAAGGAGAGAGATTGTATGTAACCACTATTATAAATTCCCTGAACAATGTAAAATCAGTGTCTTGTAATATAGAGTATGGGGGACCTACAGATGGATGGAAGCTGGTGAAAGGGGAACGATAACTATGTGTTTAGATGTGTTAATGAGGGTGAGTTTAAAGTATGGTAATAGATAGAGATGATGATTGTTTGTTGATGGGATTATAAGTATCAGAGTTGCACTGAAGGTGGACATAAATGAAAGGGGTTGTTTAAAGGTATGAATCCCACAGATTAGCAGTACAGATATAAATAAGAGCTTGCATGATGTACTTGTAAGGTATGACACTGGTACAAAGAGTTAAGAACAGAGTGGTGTATGGGAAAAAACACCTATTGCATACTGGGGACTGCAACTAATAGGTTAGCACTACACAAATACTAGGGACAAACAATTTAGGGCTGAAGAGAGCTTCTGGGTGTTTTGGGTCACGAAAACTGCTTAGAATGCAGAGTGATGATGATTGTACAACTGGGTGAAGATAGTGTGAGACACTGATTGTTTATATCGGACAGAATATATGCTATATGAAATTAGGAACCTCCTACTTAATAAGTCGAGCCCTCAATCTTGAGCCTTGCTGTAAAGGGGAGACTAAGCCTACCTATAATTATGCCTGGGAGTCACCTCCAGAGAACCTTTGTTGCTCAAATGTGGACTTTCTCTCTCTAAGCCCAACTCTGCAAGTAAATTCATCACCCTCCCCCTGACATGGGACCGGACCCCCAGGCAAGCGAGTCTCCTTGGCAACGCGAGACCTGGATCCCAGGAACGAGCCTGGCCCTAGCATCAAGGGATTGAGAATGTCTTCCTGACCAAAAGGGAGAAAAGAAAGGTAATAAGGTTTCAGTGGCTAAGAGGTTTCAAATAGAGTCAAGAGGCTGTCCTGGACGTTACTCCTATGCAAGCTTCACCTAGATAAGCCAAATGGCCACAGTAGGACAAGCCCCAAATCAACAGTCCTGAAAACCCTAAAGAATACCCTTGTCCATATCTGAGATTCTATAATAAAAGTTTCACACACTAAGTTTATATTTCAGAAACTTAAATCCTCCAGAGTGTTCCTATGCCAGATAAGTCCCAAACCCAGAGGCAACAGCCTCTTCAAGAACATCAACCAGATGTGCTCCCCCTTTCCCACAACGTCGACACCCCTTTTCAACATGAACAAGTTAGGGTGATCACTGCCTAGACATCTCTGAATATCAGGAAGGCGATTAAACTAGAGGAAGGGGTAGCAACAGACAAGACAGAATTTAAGAAAGGATTATGAATACTGAATCTTCAGGTAATTTTTTTTCCTTAATTGCTAGGGTATTAGAATAGCTAGAAGAAAATAACTGAAATGGTGGAACTGTAACCCATAACATTCTTTGAAATTGCTCTGTAGCTACCTGTTAAATCGTACTTTGAAAGTTATCACATTTCTGCATATATGTTATATTTCACAATAAGGAAAGAACTGAAGTGGTGGAATTGTAACCTGTAATATTCTTTGATATTCACTCTATACCTACTCATTAAATTGTACACTGAAAGTTATCACCTTTCTGTAAATATGTTATATTTCACCATAAGGGAATAACTGAAACTGTAGAAGTGTAACATTCTTTGAAACTGGCTATCTACTTGTTAAATCGCACTTTGATTGAAAGTTATCTCTTTTATATATATACATTATATTCCACAATAAAAAAAAGAAGAAAAAAAATAGGGGAAATTTTAGGTTGTACATATATCACTAGAATAAAAATTATATATTAAAAAAAGCCATCAGACTGTACAACACAAACAGGGAATCCTATTACGGAACATGGACTAGTTAATAGTACAATTATAATAATATTCTTTCATCAATTGTAACAAATGTTCCACACTAATGCAATGTGTTAATAACATGAGAGTACAGGAGACCTCTGCATTTTCTACATGATTTTTCTGTAAACCTACAACTTCTCTAAAAAAAAATTCTGATTCCTCACAGAAACATCAAATGCCAAAGACAATACAGCCAAGTTTTCAAAATCCTGAGGAAAAATGATCCTAAGCTATGAATTTTTGTCTTGCTAACTATTAAACAAGTGTGAGGGTACAAGAGACAGTTTTTGACATGCAAGGTCTCAACAAGTTTCTCTCTTTTTATTTGTTTAGGAGGTTAATGGAGGATTTCCTCTTTTAAACAAGGAGTGTAAACCAAGCAAAAGGAGACTGAGAAGAGTTGCTGTGCAGGCCAGAGGACGACCGGAAGGACGGGCAGCTGAGAGGGCTCCAGGAAAGAGACAGATAAACCTCATGTGTCTCAACACGGGGTGAGAGCACACACCCTGCTGCCAGGGAGTCGGAGC
>PVKY010014898.1:0-10389 GCA_004027775.1 Bradypus variegatus | reverse complement strand
TTGTTCCTCTCCCCACCCTAGCACCTCGTGGAGACCTGCCCTGTCCCCTAAAACACACCACACTCAAATTACCCCCCCCCCACTAAGAAGGCCCATTCTCTCCCAGCAGTGGTAATTCACACTAGAGTGTAAAGGACTGATAGCAGCGGGGAGGGGTCTCCCACTGCCTGCCGACTTCTGCTTGGGGATTTGGCGGTCCGGTGGTGGCCCTCCAGGCTGGAAGGTGGCCAGCCTAGGTGCCTGCCCTCAGACTTCTCTAAGCTATTCCTGCTGTCCCCAGTACCCTCCTTTCTTTCGCTTTTGAGCGTGGTGGTTTCTCAAAAGCTGTAGCCTTCTCGGGGCGAGGAGTGGCTCCAGCTGGGGCCCCTGGTGTGTGGCAGGTCAGAGGGGGCTGGTGAGCCCCGACTACCTTGACTGCAGGTGCTGGTGGTGCGGGGTGATGTTGAGTCTGATGGGGCTGGGACCGGAACTGGAGGGCCGGAAGCAAAAAGCCCAGCGAAGCGGCTGGTGGTGGGCCTGGTGACGGCGTGGGGGGTCTTTCTGCCGGTCGCTTGTGTGCCCGTGAGGGATGGGCAGAGAGAGAGGAGAGGCTGGGGGAGAAGGAGAAGGGGGCCCACTTTCTCCTCCTTTGCCGGCCGTCGCCAGGACGAAGCTGAGTAAGTGGCATGCCGCCACCCTCTTCCCGAGTGAGTGATTCTGGAGAGAAGCCTCTGGCAGGCCCTTGTCCTCCGGACTTCAGCACTTCTCTCCAGGTCATTGAGACCATTAGCGACACTGGTCCCTTGAAGTGCTTTTTTGGACCCAGCCGGGCAAAAGGGAGGCTGTGTGGCCTTGTCACACCACAGCTGTGAACCTCTTGCTTTTAACCAGGTTGTTGAGCTGCCAAAGGACCGAGGACAAAGGTTCTTGTATTAAACAAAACAAAAAGCAGAACAAGCAAAGCAGAAGACTTTGAGTGCTCTGGTGGTCTTATCAACCTGCATCTTTGATCTGGAGACGGGAGGCTCCTGGCGAAGGGGACTTCCCAGCTTTCATGTTTGCTTTCTGCAAAGCCCGTTTTTGCAGATGGAGGCAGTAGCTAAAGGGTAGGCTGTGCCTCTGAGCCAGAAACTAATTATGTAAGAGAGCCCAGCTCCGAGGCCCACCCTGGGCAAGCCGCCATGCCAGGAAGGGGGCCCCCCACCCCAAGAGGCTCCCTGCCCAAAGTGCCAGCAGGTGCCCGGGGCCTGAAATAAGGGGGGCTTTTCTGGGAAGAAATAATGCATGCATATCTCTTAAGCGGATGCACTGAATATGGTTCCTTCTGTTGTGCAGTCATTGTCTTTGTGCAGCTCCAGAATAGCGTCTTGGATATCACTTGTCGGGCCCCTGAAATGGAACCCCACGCAAAGACATGAAGAAAAGTGATCGGGGCATCTGTGGCCGCCATTAGACCATCTGGTGGCTCAGAAATATTTTATAATCAAATGAGTAAGACAGGCTTCTCTCACACCACGCAGGCACACTTCCCTCTTCCCCTCCTCCCAGGCGTGCACACACACACTCTCTCTCTGCTACCTTAGAGGGAAACACCAGAGAAAGCCTTTTTTTTTCCCACAAGCACAGCAACCAGAATCTCCATTGGGGCCACTTACTGGCTGGGTGACCCTGGGAAGAGCTCGTCCGTTCTCTTACCCTCGATTTATTCATTTGTAAAAATGATATACGGCATTGTCGCGTGGATCAAAGTGAGACCAATATATGAGCAAGTCCCACTATGATGTTATTTATTATTTCAGTCTCAGAGACTTAAAAAAAAATCGCATTCCTTAACTTTTTCTGGATATAAGAGCATTACACGTACACTGTGGAACATTTGGAAACTATAAAGAAACTAGAACACAGATTAATCACGTGTAACCCTCCCGCCCCCCAGGGCCGACCACTGAGAACATTTTGCCATAGTTGGAAGATTTCCTGAGATGCCTGAGCACACAGATGGTCTGTGTATCCACACCATGTGTGCATGTTGGAATGTGAGCTTGTGAAATGCGTGCCTGCTGCTGCAGGTGTGTGTGTGTGTGAGAGAGACAAGGGCGTGTTGCACACGTGCATGCAGATGATTGGGGACCCTCAACTTTCCCTTGGCTCAGAGCCGGGACTGATGGCTCCCCAGGCCGGCTGTTCCCAAGCCCCTGTCCATTTGCACCCTCCTCTGAGAGCTGGGGTGAGGCAGGGGAGCCGGGGGGGGGTTGACTGTCCTCCCTCCCTGTCCTCTTTCTGAGCAGCGCTGTAGACAAGGGGGTCAGCCCACGGCGGAGGTGAGGCCAGGGAGCCCCGGCGACACAGCTGGGAACTTCTCAGGCCTGTGACTGAGAGGAGGTGGAAGGGGACAGAGTAGAATCACATGACAGTGAGACACTTGCATGGAGGAAGCTCCCCCTACTCTGTAAACAGCCCGAGCGCCTTGCCCGGGACTGGGATTTGGGGTCTGGGAGGAGGCACTCCAACCCCACATATTAACGCCATCTTCCCACCCTCCCCCCTTTTGTGGCTTCATTTCTCTTTGAATCGAGAGGCAGTTCTGGCTTCTTGAGACATTGAAGCCAAACACACCTCCAGGTAGCCTTGAGGATCTTCAGGTCTTCACTCATGAAACAGGGTGCAAGTGATCGGTTAAGAGTGTACCCCAAAGTGTGACGACTGGGCCACTGGGCTGCAACCACAGAGCCATGGAAGCTGTGCTTGTTTATGTTGGTTATGTGCAGAAAGTATTTGGAGGGGCAGTCACTGTCAGCAGGCAGAACCAAATGTGCTAAATTCTTCATTTAATAGCACAAAAATGAGAACATGACATTTTCTCACTTCTTTTCCTCCCTTCTTCCCCTTTCGTTTTCCCTAGCCTTTTTTGTCCTCCAGCCCCCCTCTTCTCTCCTCACCCCCCCTCCCAGTTTCCCCCCCTCCACCTTCCCTCTTGCTCCCACTGGGGACAGGCCACCTTGAGTATGTTAGATTATCAGCATTTGTTCTTCTCTCCATTTCCGCCGCCCCTTTAGTTTCTAAGGGATTTATGGGGTTTGTTTGCGGAGTGGTGCAAACTGTTTTCCTCCTCAGTGGGGCAGAATGCTCCTAGATGAGCCTGAACATTGCATTACAGGAATTCACTTCCAGGGGGCTCTGCACCTACCCCCGGTCGCTGGCTGGTGGCAGGGGCTGCTGCAGAGGGGATGCCCCTGAGTGCCTGGCGCTGGGGTCTGTGCGGGAGCCCCTTCGCTCCTTCCAGCTGGTTTGGTCATTCAGCCCTCCAGATCACCCCTTCTGAGTGCTTCCTCCATGCCGGCGGAGCCAGTCTCTCACTGTCACGTGGGTCTCCTCCGCTAGTGGGGTGCCCTGAGTGGGGTCCCCAACACTGCTATGGTGAGTGCATTAGGGCTGGTGGGCGGGGCTTTCAGGGGACACTTCCTTAGACAGCTGGGAGTTCCCAGTATGAACAAAATGTGCCTCTTACCACCTGACTGGCCACTACCCCCAGGCTCCTGTCCCAAGTGCTGATGAAGATTGGGCCAAAGCTGGGGAGGCAAATAATTCTTAAATGGCTACACCTGCTACCCCTTGTTTTGCAGCATCTCCCGCCCCCGGGCTTCCAGGATCTGGTTTGAGGGTGTTTGTCCCAAACAACCACACCCTTCTCTTCCTGCAAGGCCAGCTCAACCTCTCTAAGTCCCGCAGCTGCCCCTGCTGCCCCACCCCGTAGGCCTGGTGAGGGTGGAACTGTGAGGCCTCCTTCCCATCACTGAGGACCACACTAAATTTACCCTGGCACAGAGGCTGGGACAAGCCAGCATAAATTTCAGCTTCCCAAACCCTTCACTTCTGTGCACTCCCTACTTCAGACAGGGTCCCTCCCAGCTTAGCAAACCCTGTTTCAAACATAAGAAAATGTGATTATGAGAATGGGGGAAGAGGGGCACTAGCAGAACCTAAGGCTCCTTCCAGCAGCTTCTGGCATTTTAGAAGCCCTTGTTTACACAAGAAGGTCCAGTGGGTAAGTTGCTAAGTCACGCTTAAGCGTGCATTCATTCATTCCCTGAGTTATTAAATGCCTACTCTAAACCTAGCACGGTGCTGGGGAGGAATGCAAGATCAAGCCCCACCTGTGGAGGAATTTAAGTCCAGTGAAACAGACTTTTTAATCCAGTTATTTTGTGTACATGAAAGCAGTAACATTGTGGTTTTTTTTTTTTTAATGCTCTGAAACTCTGGCCTTCTCCCAGAAAATCCATATTTGTGTGGTGTGATGTTGCCTAAAACTGGTGCAGCAACGTTGCTTTATTTCCAAAAGCAAGGCTGCTTCTCGAAGTGAGCTAAACCAAAGAGAAACCATTTGTTGAAAAGACTCTAGGTTCATAACAGCTGAACGGAAGAGCTGGGTAAAGGAGCCCATCTCAGTGTCAACTAAATTAAAGAATCTGCTTCAGTGTCCTCTTACTTCTTGATCAAAGTAGCAATGCACTTGAGTCAGAGACTCCTGGTTATTTTGTTGTTTTGTGTTGTTCCTTTTGTGCATTTCCCCCTTACTTACCTTCTGTGGTCCTGGCCCTGGTAATAACATGTGCCACGAGCACATGGCATTTCCAGATTCCTTCCTGTTGTCACTAGGAAGTAATAGACTATAAATAATCTTAAAAAGAAATTTTATCATATTTTTTCTTTACTATAAAAGTCATCTTTGGTAAGGAAGAGAACTGTGGGAAGATGGCGGAGTGGGAAGCTCCCGGAATCAGTCCCTCCACCGAATGAACTACTGAACTGGCAGGAACTGTCTGAATCAACCAGTCTGAATCTCTGGAGTCTAGAGGGACGTAGTGCAGCATCCACAGAGGAGCGGGAGGAAAACGCTGGTGAATCCTGGTGAGCTGCACCCTCCCTGTAACAGCTGCCAGCCGTCCCCTTCCCCAGCCTCATGGTAGGCAGCAGTGGGGGCTGGCGTTTGCTGGTGTCAGGGTGGGTCGTAAAGACCTAGTTCTCCAGACTCCTGGGGTGTGTTCTGATCTCTGATTACTACTTCAGATCAGCTACTTCAGATTCCTGGGGAAGGGCTCGGAGGGTGGCCACTGTTCCAGCCCCCATTGGGAAAAGGCAGCAGAGGAACCTTTAAGCGACTGTCCTTCCTCAGAACTACACAAAACAGTTCGAGGGCTGCATTAACCCAGCAAGTGCTGAATTAAGGAAACGCAGCTCCGAAAAAGCCAAGGAGGAAGCTCTTGGCACACTTGCTGGCCCCTCCCCAACCTGCCCCATCACGCAGGGTGGAGTCAGCTTGTGCTCCCAGTGAGGGTCCCTGGGGGCAGAGCAGCCCCCGTGCACGTAGGGCACATGTATGCCAGGGCAGTCGGTAGGGTGGAAGTCGAGGGAACGCGTCTCAAGCTCACCCTCCCAGAGTTGGTTCTGAGGGCAGAGAAGCAACTTGCAGGCAGCTGGGGCAGTGTGGGAATCAATTAAGTTGAAGCACCTGGGCAACGGATGACCTGCGTTAAGTCACTCAAGAGAGCACCCACGAAGGGGAGGAGGTCTATTTCAGAGGAGTAAGAGGAGGCTTTCACTCTCACTCTTGTAGACTGTAAACTTGGAATTCCTAAGACCTCTCACAAGCATGAGCCTGGGAAGAGAAGCAGGCAGGCATCCTGGCTCCAGTCGAGACCCAGATAAGACAGAGACCCTTGCCTTTGCATTTGCCTTGGGCTGATTTCTTGAAAGAAGAGCTGAGTGCTGAAGGAGAACACCAGCCAAAGCAGAGCCAATTTGTAAAGACAGCAAAAGGTGCTCTTTGCTTTGTTTGTTCATTTTGATGAACTCCTGGCATTCAAGAAAATCTCTGTCATATCACTAACTGGATATAAACTTAAGAACAGACAGCTCAGGGAGTAAATCCCAGATTTCACACTTTAAAATACTAAAATGTACAAGGTTCAACAAAGGATTACAAGACAAACAAAGAAGGAGGAAATGATGGCCCATCCAAAGGAGCAAGATAAAAATCAGAAGCCATCAACCAAGAGGAACAGACTTTGGACTTAACAGATGGACTTTTTAAAAAATGAGCCCTAATATGCTGAAAGCGATAAAGGAAAACACAGAGAAAGAACTAAAGGATATGAGTAAAACAATGAAGGAACAATTTGGGTATCTCTGAGATTCTCAATCGGAACCAGAGATATTAGAGTTGCAGAACACAATAACTGAAATGAAAAATTCCCTAGACAGTTTCAACAGCAGATTGGAGCATGCAGAAGGAAGAATCTGTGATCTCGAAGACTGGACAACTAAAAAGAGGCTGAGAAGCACAAATTAAAAAAAAAAAAAAAGACTGAACAGGGCAAGAGACCTGTGGGACACATCAAACGTACCAGTGTACGCAGTATGGGAGTCCCAGGAGGAGACGGAAGAGAGAAGGGCACAAGGACTATTCAAAGAAATAAGGGCAGAAAAGTTCCCAAATTTAATGCAAGTCATGAATGTGCACATTCGAGAAGGCTAACAAACCCCAAACAGGATAAACTTAAAGAGAACCCTGCCCAGGCACATGGTAATCAAATTGCCCAATGCTAAGGACAGGGAGAGAGTTCTGCAAGCTGCAAGGGAAAAGCAACAAGTTGCATTGAAGGGAATCCCAGTAACATGGAGTACCAGTTTCTCATCAGAAACTACGGAGGGAAGAGGGTGGTGGTATGAAATGTTTAAAGTGTGGAAAGAAGATAATTGCCAACCAAGAATTTTATATCCAGTGAGACTTTTTTGACAGTCCCAGATAAACAAAGGCTGTGGGAGTCCATCACCGCTAGACCTACCCTACAAGCATTGTTAAAGGAAGTTCCTCAGACTGAAGGGAAAAGACACCAGACAGAGGATCAAAGTGGCATAAAGAAATAAAGATTTCCAGTAAAAGCAACTATATGGGTAATTATAAATGCCAGCCCTATTGTGTTGTATTGTTTGGTATGTACATCCACTTTTTACTTCTTGCAAGTAAATGCAAATGCATAAGAGTAATGATAAATCTATGTTTTTGGACATAAAATGTATAAAGATATAATTTGTAACAAGTACAACAAAAAGGTGGAGGACAGAGGAGTTATGGGAACAGTGTATGTGTATGCTATTGAGATTAAGTTGATATCAAATGAAATGTGACTGTTGTAGATTTAGAATGTTAAATTTTAACCCAATAGTCACCACAAAGAAAATATGTAAAAAATATATACAGAAAGAAATGAGAAGGGACTCAAAATGGTACAATACAAAAAACAAAAACAAAAAGACACATCAAAACAAACAAACAAACCCTCCAAATAAATAAGGCGGTAGGCATTAATGGAAGAATTTTGATTCAGAAAAGGTGTAAGACTCACAAAGACAAAAGAGAAAAATCGCACAAAAAGTCCTGAATTAACAGTAGTTACTTCAAATATAAATAGATTAAACTCTCCATTCAAAAGGCAGAGATTGGCAGAATGGATTAAAAAAGAAAAAAAGCATGACCAACCACATGCTGTTTACAAACTTAAATTCAAAGACCTAAGTAGGTCAAAAGTGAAAGGATGGAAAAAATATGTACCATGCAAGTAGAGCTGGGGTAGCTATCCTAATATCAGATAAAATAGAGTTTAAGTCCAAAACTATAACTAGGGACAAAGAAGGTCATTATATACTGATAAAGGGGTCAAGTTCAATAAGAAGACATAACAATATACACACACATGCACACACACACACACACACCTAACAGCACAGCCCCAAAATATATTAAACAAATATTGGCAGATTTGAAGAGAGAAATAGATGAGTCTACATTAATACTAGGAGATTTCCATGCACTGCTTTCAAAACTGGATAGAACATTAGACAGAGGGTCAGTGAGGAAATAGACTTGAACAAAACCCTCAACCAGCTAGACTGAACAAACATATATAAAACACTTCACCCAAAATTACTAGAGTGTGCATTCTTCTTTTGTGCACAAAGATCATTCTCCAGGATAGATCATATCTATCTCATATCGTCTCAATAAATTAGAAAATGTTGACATCATATAATCTATCTTCTCTGACCACATGAAGCTAGAATGAAGCTAGAAATCAGTAACAGAAGGAGAAATGGAAAATTCACAAATATATGGAAATTAAAGAATATACTTTTAACCAATGGGTCAAACAAGAACTCAAAAGGGAAATTAGGAAATATTTTTAGGTGTGTGAAAATGAAAGCACAACATATAAAATTTATAGGATGCAGTGAAGGCAGAGCTGAGAGGGAAATTTGTAACTCTAAATGCTTACATTAGAAAAGAAGGAAGATCGCAAATTAGAGACCTAACCTCAACACTGGAGGATCTGGAAAAAGAAAAGCAAACTAAACCAAAGCAAGCAGAAGGAAGGAAATAACAAAGATTAGATCAGAGATAATGAAATAGAGAATAAAAAAAAAATAGAATCAACAAATCCAATTGTTGGTTCCTTGAAAAGATCAATAAAAATGACAACCCTTTAGCTAGACTGACAAAGAAAAAAAGAGAGAGGATATAAATAATTAAAATCACAAGTGAGAAAGGGGTCCATTACTTCCAACCCCACTAAAATATACAGGTCTACAAGAGGATACTATGAACTATTATATGCCAACAAGTTAGATAACCTGAATGGAATGGACAAATTTCTAGAAACTCAAAGTACCTACACTGATTAAAGAAGAAATAGACAATCTCAGCAAACCAATAACAAGTAAAGAGACTGAATCAGTCATGAAAAACCTCCCAACAAAGAAAAGTCCAGAACCAGAAGGCTTCACTGGGGAATTTCACCAAACATTCTATGAAGAATTAACACCAATCCTGCTCAAAAAATTGAAGAGGAGTAGACTCCCTCACTTATTCTATGAGGCCAACCTCACCCCCATATCAAAGCCAGATAAAGGTATCATAGGAAAGAAAATTACAGGCCTGTGTTCCTTATGAATATAGATTCAGAAATCCTCAAAAAAACACTAGCAAACCAAATCAAATAGCAAATTAAAAGAATTATGCACCATGATGAAGTGGGATTTATCCCAGATATTAAAGGGTAGTTCAACATAAGACAATTAATTAATGTAATATATCACATTAACAGAACAAAAGGGATAAAACATGTGATCATCTCAATTGATGCAAAAAGATATGTGACAAAATCCAGTACCTCTTCTTGATAAAAACACTTAGAAAACAAGGAATAGAAGGAAATTTTCTCAACATGATAAAGGGCATATATGAAAAACCTACAGCTAACATCATACTCAATGGTGAAAGACTGAAAGCTTTCCTTCTAAGATCTGGAACAAGGCAAGGCTGCCCACTGTCACCCCTGTTGTTCAACATTGTGCTGGAGTCCTAGCCAGATCATTTAGGCCAGAGAAGGAAATAAAAGGCATCCACATTGGAAAGGAAGAAGTGAAACTCCCTATTTGCAGATGACATGATCCTGTATACAGAAAATCCTTAGAAATCCACAGGAAAGTTTCTAGAGCTATTTAAATGAATTCAGCAAAGTGGCAGGGTACAAGATCACGGTGGTAAAATCAATAATGTTTCCATATACTACTAATGAACAATCAGAGGAAGAAACCAACAACAGCAAAAATCCATTTACAATAGCAACTTAAGGAATCAAATATCTATGAATAAATCTAAGCAAGGATGTAAAGGACTTGCCCATAGAAAACTACATGACATTGCTACAACAAATCAAAGAAGACCTAAATGAATAGAAGGATATTCCATGTCCATTGGATTGGAAGACTAAACATTATTAAGATGTCAGTTCTACACAAGGCAATTTACAAAGTCAATGCAATCCCAATCAAAATTTCAACAACCTTCATTGTAGAAATGCCAAAGCCAATCATCAAATTTATTTGGGAGGGTCAGGGTCCCTGAATAGCCAAAAATACCTTGAGAAAGAAGAACAAAGTTGGAGGACTCATACTTCCTAACTTTAAAGCATATACAAAGCCACTGCAATCAAAACAGCATGGTACTGGCACAAGGAGAAACATATAGACTAATGGAATTGAATTGAGAGTTCAGAAATTAACCCTCACATTTCTGGCCAACTATTTTTTTTTTTTTGCCTGGTGATCGACTTTTTTTTTTTAATTCAGTTTTATTCAAACACATTCATATAACATACAATCATCCATGTTATACAGTCAACCGTTCACAGTATGATCATCTAGTTATGTGTTCATCACCACAATCTATTTCTGAACATTTTCCCTACATCAGAAAGAATCAGAACAAGAATAAAAAAATAAAAATGAAAAAAGAACACCCAAACCATCCCCCCATCCCATCCCATTTGTCATTTAGTTTTTATCCCC
>PVKY010014897.1:0-10392 GCA_004027775.1 Bradypus variegatus | reverse complement strand
AAGGGGGATGCAAAATGAGACGAAATAGAGTCGGTGGCTGAGAGATCTCAAATGGAGTCAAGAGGTCACTCTGGTGGACATTCTTATGCACTATATAGAAAACACCTCTTAGGTTTTAATGTATTGCAATGGCTAGAAGTAAATACCTAAAACTACCAAACTCCAACCCAGCAGTCTGGACTCCTGAAGACGATTATATAATAATGTAGATTGCAAGGGGTGATAGTGTGATTGTGAAAACCTTGTGGATCACACCCCCTTTATCTAGTGTATGGATGGATGAGTAGAAAGATGGGGATAAAAACTAAATGACAAATGGGATGGGATGGGGGATGGTTTGGGTGTTCTTTTTTCACTTTTATTTTTTATTCTTATTCTGATTCTTTCTGATGTAAGGAAAATGTTCAGAAATAGATTGGGGTGATGAACGCCTAACTATATGATGGTACTGTGAACAGCTGATTGTACACCATGGATGATTGTATGGTATGTGAATATATCTCAATAAAACAGAATTTTTAAAAAAAGAAAGAATGGCAGAGAGAAAGAGTAAGAGGGAGAGAGAGAAAGAAAAGGGAAAAGAAAGGAAAGGAAGGGACAAGAAGACAAAAAGGGAAAGAAATGAAATGAAAACAGAAAGATACCAGCAAGGTGTTTAATGCTGTAGATACAGCCACCAGAAACTCAGACTTCATTCATTCATTCAGCCATTATTGGGCACCAGCTGTGTGCAGAGCACTGTACAAGGGGAGGGGCCAACACCCTGGGGGGGTGTCGACCGTGAACAATGGGCTCCAGGAATGGGGGGATTACACGCTGCCTTAGAAAGAGGTTAAGTGCTTCGGAAAAAGAGAAAATGCAGAGCAGGTCAAAGGGGATCACAACAAAGTGTCGGGGGTGGTTGCAATTTTAAAGGGGGGTCAGAGAAGTTCTCGGTAAGGAGGTGGCATGTGAGCAAAGACTTGAAGGAGGCGAGGGAGGAGCTGTGAGGGTGTCAGGGTGGGGACAGCATTCCCGGAAGAGGCCTGAGCAAGGGGGAGAGCTGGGGAAAGAGGGCAGGCTGGGCCTGGTGGGCCGTGGGGAGCACTTGGGCTTCTGCTCCCAGTGAAGTGGGAGCCATGGAGGGTTCTAGGGAGAGGAGGATGAGACCTGTCTCAGGTGCTCATGAGCGCCCTCTGGCCTCTGTGGGGGGAATAGATGGTAGGAGACAAAAGAAGAAGCGGGGTGTCCAGGGGGGTCACGGAGTGAAGATGGGAGGCTGGGGGTGGGCAGGGAAGCCACCCAGAGCTCACGCCCCCACCCCATAATAAAGCAAGTCAGGAGTTCCAGCTGCACCCTTATGTGTGCAACTCCAGGAGGTTCTTCCTTGCTCTTGCCTCAGTTTCCCCACCTGTCCAGTGACCCGAGGGCCTTCCTGCTGCACGATTCTAAGCAATTGACCTCAGGGACAGAGCTTCTGATTCCAACTCGAGTCCTTCCCATCCTTGGATGCGGCCTTGAAGGTGGGTGCCGTGTGTGTGGGGGAAGGTGTCTGTGCCTCCACTAGAGCAGGAGAAGCCGTGGAAAGTTCCTGTCCCCTGGGTGCTCAGCAGTGGCCATCACAGATTGGGGGGACAGGAGAGGGTGACTTGGGCAAGCCTGGAGCAGCAACGGGGTCCCGGGTCGCACAGACTTGGGGGCCAGGAGAGCTGGGTCTGAGACCCCTTGGTAGTATCCGTGCTGTGTGCCCTCCGACCTTCCCTTGACCTCTCTGTGCCTCTGCATTCTCCCATGTCGGGAACACACAAAGGCCAGGGGACAGCTGCTTGTGGACAATGGCTGTTCAAGCTGATTAGAGCTGATGCTTTGCCAGGTGCAAATATTAAACATCTCCCTGACCGCACTGCCTTCTGCCCACCAGCTGGCTCCCATTTCTGTCTTCAGCCTCATCTCCTACTTCTCTTTGCTTGTGGGCTTCCTTCCTGTCCCTTGCACCAACCTCAGGGCCTTTGCATGTGCTTCTCTCGATGCCCCAAATATCCTCGAGGCTCCTCTCCCACCTCCTTCAGGTCTTGGCTCAAATGTCACCTCCTCAGCAACTGCCCTATTTAGTTCCACCTGCCCCCAGCACCCCTTCCTCCTTGGTTACCCTGCTTTGTTTTTACATAGTCCATATTTTCCTTCTTAAGGTACTTATTTTCCAGGCTCCAGGTGTCCCAGGGTGGAGGCTTGGCTCTGGCTCATTCGTGGCTGCACAACCCCCACCACACTCATGTACAACAGGGCCTGGCACCATGCTTGTTGAGTGAATGCGTGACATCAAATCCGTAAAATGACGAGAGACCTGTGGCCATCCCCCCTCCAGGCTGTTGAAAGTGCTCATGGGGCGAGAGGCCCAGGGCAGGGTTTGGGCGGTCTCTGCCTGAGTCCTGTTCGGTCATTCATTTTTATATCTGAGGAACTCTTTCTTTTCTTCCAAGCTTTAATTTCAAACCTCCCCCCACCCAGACTTTCTTTATAGCAGCCCCGAAGACGAACCCTGGGTGTGTGGAGGCGGCTAGAGGGGGCCTGTTTTCAGCTGCACCCAGACCCCAAACCCATGGGCAGAACCACTGGAGGCAGGGCTTTTTTTTTTTTTAATTAAAACAAATTTCCTTAGAGCGGTTATAGGTTTACAGAAAACTCATGCAAAAAGTATAGAGGTCGACGAGGTTATTTTTATTTGAGTCCCTGATGGCTGTGACAGTGGGTCCCGGAAACCCATGATACGGGGCTGTAGATGGGGAAACTGAGGCACAGAGAGAGGGTGCACCCAGGCACCCAGCCTCAGCCCCCTTCCTCCCCCACCCCACCCTTGCAAGGCCAGGGCAGGATTCAGGGACCCCCTTGCAGCCTCTATGGGGGGTGGTGGTGGTCCCCAGCCTGCTGCCTGCAGTGGCTCTTGCAGAATGGGGAACAGGTTGACAGCAGCGAGAATGGGGGAGAAACATCACCAGTGAGTGCAGTGTGTTCCCAACTCAGCCTGCAAAGCTTCCTGTCAGTCCCTGCCAACAACCCGCTACCCTCTTCCCCTCCTGGACCCGCAGGGCCACCCCTGCTCCGGCCATCTCGCCACCTCTCTTTACTCCACTTCCTCTAATCACTTCTCACTATAAACAATTTTTTAAGTAAAAAAAAAAAATTAAGCCTTAGGTTCATGGAATCAATTAAACATAATTCTTGTTGTCATCGTGGGTCTATTCGTGTTTTTTAAATTCTGAGTTTCCCACATACCAATAACTGAGATGTGCCCTTCTCTCCCTCCCTCCCCATCTACTTTTTCTGTTTGGTTGTTTTGATTCATATGCTCCGAGGCTGAAACCATATCATGTTCGGCTACCTTTGGATCTGATTTCTGGCCAGTGTGGCTTTCGTTTGTGGCTCCAGGGCTTGCTTTCTTTTTCGCTCAAGCTTCTGCTATGTATGTGATGCAGCAGGATGTGACTTAAGATAATTTGCCCTTGACTCCATGTTAAAAATGTAAGACAAGAATTTCTTCTGTTGGTCCAGCCATCTTTGCTTGCATGCACCCAGAGTCCTTTTTCATGGCTGTATAGTATTCCATCTCTTCACTCCTGTCACCCATGGAGGTGGTTTTAGGGTTTTTGTCCAAGTCTTAATGTCCATCGTGTTAATGTTCTGCCTTAGAGAATCACTGGTCTTACTCCTTTCAAATCATGCACCCCGATTTCCCCTTTACAGCCCCAAATCTTGGCCATTGCAGGGGAGGAGCTGAGGAGGGGACGTGCAGGCCCTTCTGTCCACTGCAAGCCCCTTCTGCCCCAGCCACCCACTGCCTGAGGCAGCCGCTTATAAACGCTCTATTAATAGTCCAGCCCCCACCCCCTACCCCACATCACCCGCCCACAACTGAGCAACCAGTTAGCTCAGCTGAAGAGAAAAAGGAAGTGGGTTGCCAGGCGCTAAGGTTTGTTGGGGGTTCAGGGGTGGCCCCTGCAGCTTCCTGAATTGCTTTGTTTCCTAGAAGCTGAGAACACTGGGGTAACAGCTCAACCCCTTCTCTTACCACAGCACATCGAGGGGCAAAGGAGGGAGAGGAACGGGGTGCAAATGCATGCCCTCCTCGTAGGCCCTGTAACACCCCAGACATGAGGGTGACTGGCTGGTGAGTTTGCAGTTGGCAGAGCCTCCTGCTTCTCTGACAGGTGCATTTTGGCATCTCTGGATCCCCTCTCAGGGGTTCATACGTCGCCCCCAACCCCAACTTCAAGGAGACGGAGGGGCCCTGGTCTGGGGGCCTGGGGGGCCTGGCCAGGGTGGCACAGGCTCAGCGTCTCCACCTCTCTCTGCCCCCAAGTAGTCCAGCTTCTATATTTAGGAGGCTTGTTCAGCAGTGCAAGGGAGCTATAAATATGGCCCGGCTTAGTGCCTGCTTCCAAACTTCCTAGGCTGGGCTGGGCTGGGCAGGGGAGGAGGGCTGCAGAGGGCTCCAGCTGGTGGGCTCTGCCGCTGGGGAAATCCGGGTGTCCACCCTGCAGGAGGAGACAAAGGCCCATTGTCAGGCCTGCCCAGGGTCGGGGGTCAGCATGGCCAGAGGCCTCCTGCCCCCTTCCCTGGTGCTTCCTGGTGTGGGGACAGCTGTCTGGACTCACAATTGCCAGGCCGCCCTCCTGGAGCCGGCAGCCCGGCTCATCCGCGTGGGGGCCGAGCCGGCTCCTTCCTCTGCCATTGTCTCCATCACAGGGGCTTCCTGCAGCACCCCTCCACGGGACCCCGGCTGACCCCTGCCCCAGCGTGGGCTTGCCCAGCTGTCTGGCATGGGTGGATGGCTCTAGATGCTGGGGCAGGATATTGGGGTCCCCTGGTGTACCTCAGCCCACTGCTGCAGAGGGCCATGGAGAGAAGCTTCCCCAGCCCTGGGGTCATCCTAACCACCCCACGCTGTTGTTCATTGAGTGTCCTTTCCGAGCCACACCCTCACAATGCAGTAACTCACTGGGGATCTGCCTTGAAGCCTGGAGAGTTGCTGACCATTTTGTAGATGGGGAAACTGAGGCTCAGAGACACCCCCCCCCAGACTCATCTGCCTGAGAGGACTCCGCCATAAAGCAGGGGAAGTAAGATTTGCCCAGGCCCTCCAAGATGGGATAGGCTGTGCTCGGTGACTGGAGCAACTGGTTTTGCCACCCTGGGCCTCAGTTTCCCCATCTGTTAAGTGGAAGTCATAGCGTCTGCCTCCTAGGATTTGGAAGGATACTTGAGTTTGGTTGCTGTGATGTGCTTAGAAGAGGGCGCCATCTGGGTGTCGTCTACTGTCGCAATGTACTGCCATTCTATTGTTGCAGCTATAAAAAATAATATATAAGTACAAAATATAAGTAATAATATCAAATAAAGAGCTATGAAAATATACAATGAATATAGAACATTACATTATTTTATTGTTTGATACCAGGGCCAGATCAGGAAGCCTGGAGAAAGGGCCGCTGGAGGTTTGTTGGGGAACAGGGTAGGGGGAACGGGGCAGGGAGGTCAGTGGGGGACAGCAGGGGAGGGGGACCATGGCTAATTCACTTAAATTACCAGAAAAGACAGTGAACCTGAGGGACTGAAGCCCTGCCCTCAGGGGCTGCTGTTTTAGGGGTGGGCAGGGAACAAAGCTGGCAAGTAGCTAAATCATATGGTGGGCAGATGGCGAGAAGTGCTACGGAGAATAAAGCGGGTGGGAGTGGTCAGGGTGTACATTATAGACAGGGAGGGGGTATCAGGGGATGTATGAGCAGAAACCTGAAGGGGGTGAGAGAGGCAACCACCAGGCTACCTGGAAAAGAGCTTCCAGGCAGAGGGCACAGCCTGTGCAAAGGCCCTGGGGCGGAACCCTGCCTGGTGTTTTCCTCTAGAAAACCTGGACAGCGGCGAGGAGTGGGGGCTGGGAGGAGGTGAGGGCAGGGAAGGGATGGGGCAGGTTGTGCAGGGTCTTGTCTTTGGCTTTTGTTCCGAGTGAAGTGGGAGCCATGGAGGGTTCTGGGGGGAGGAGGGTTGTGACCTGTCTAGGTGTCAACAGGTGCCCTCTGGCTGCTGTGTGGGGAACAGACTGTGGGGTCGAGTTGGGGGGGGGTGGCCTAGGGAGGAGGTGACTATGCTGGTCCCCATGGGAGACGATGGGGGCTGGACAAGATGGGGCTCAGAAGGGGTTGAGAGATAGGCGGATTCGGGGCGGCCATTGAAGACAGAGCCAAGGACTTGCTGAGTATGGGAATGGCGTGGGGATCTCCCTGGCCCTTCCTTCCCCAAGATTTGTGGTGACTATTTTCTCTGACAACGGCCTGTTCTACCCTCACCCTGCTCTTTAAGGTCAATGGGCAGGCATTTAATCTGTATTCGGCATTCAAGGAAACTCAGACCCCCCAATTCTCCCTGCCCAGGTCAAAGGGCAGTGGATTTGCTTCCTAGGGCTGCCGTAGTAAGGAACCACAGATGTATTTGTCTCACGGTTCTGTTGGAGGGCCGTGCCCCCTCTGAAACCTTTGGGGTGACTCCTCCGTGGCCTCTCCCAGTTTTGGGAGGAGGGGTGCAGGCAACCCTTGGGGCTTCTTGGCTTACAGACACATCACTCCCATCTCTGTGTCTGGCGACATGTGGCTGCCCTCTCTGTCTGTCTGTCCCCATGTACAAATATCCTCTTTTTATAAGGACACTGTCCTATTGGATTTAGGGCTCGCCCTACCCTGGCATGACCTCATCTTAGCTGATTCCATCGGTAACGACCCTGTTTTCAAATAAGTTCCCATTCTAAGGTAGTGGGGTTAGGGCTTCAATATGTCTTTGACGGGGAACACAATTCAACCAGAATAGGCAGGAAGGGGTTAACCCAGGGGAGGGGGTGGAGGCGGGGCTTCAACCACTCCCAGAATAACATTCTGTGCCTTTGGCCATTGGAGATTTATTTTCCCAGGCCACCGTCCTCCCCTTTATTTAATATATTCTTTACCATTTATCATTTTTGCATCTCAAGTGCATTTGCTTAAAAAGGAAACTTCATATCATCATCCTCACCGGAAAACTCTTCCCATGGCCCTAAGAGCAGATAAACAACAATAAATATGAAGATGAGGAAAATGAAACCGGATATTTGACATCTGGCTGGATCTGGCTTCTTCTAAGTTAAAGACGCATTTGTCTCCTCTAGAAACTTTCTCCTGCACCCTGGGCTCATTGCAGGGAATCTTGGCTGGGCCAGCATGAGTCGAGTACGTGATCTGTACCTCAGTTTCTTCATCTGTAAAATGGGAGTCATAACAATATTTGCCTCCATGAACTTGTCTGGGGAGTAGATGGGCTAAATAAAATGGGTTAAAATGCTTGGAACAGGACCTGATGTCCTTGAAAGATTTAGAAATAATAACTTTTATTATTATTAGCCGGCTTGAGAGAGAAGCCAGTCATATGATTTACTCAAAAAGGAAACAATTCTCCTATCATGTGATTCTGTGTGCCCAGGAGCCCGGGAGCCCCTGAAATATGAGTTTCCCACGAGGGGAATGGCCTAGAAAGGCCAGCTCTAGGAGCAGGGTGGCCTCTTTTTGCCACCTGCTGGCATCCACAAAGGACCTTTTTGCAGCCCCCACCCCCAGCCCTTCTCTGAACCTCAGTATCTTCTGTCACACAGTGGCAGCATGGAACTTTTAGCTCAGACGGTGGGGCTGGCGACTCAGGCGTGCCAAGGCTTTCAGTACATGTTGGGGGGGGGCGCAGAGGGGGACCCGGGAGTTAGTTCTTACTTGGCCCCTGCCCAGCCTGCCCAGCCCAACCCCCATCCAGTGCCCACCCTGGGGAGGAGAAGCGCCAAGCAGGGCCTGGGCAAGCTTCCCTCCCCTGCTGCCCGCCTTTTCCCTGGATGCAGCCAGCCTGTGCCCACAAGGTCCTAAAATCAGTCAGACGTTCAAATGTCAGAGGCAGAGGATTCGAAAGCAGGTTGTCCCTCAGAGCCGTCGAACAGGTCCACGTTTCATTTTGTGTGTGTTTGTGCGAGTGTGTGCGCGCACACGCACGCGCGCAGCTCCCCTGGCTCTGTGTTTTCACTGCACTTTCCTGTCGCCTTCCCGCTGCCCCGCCAGTTCCGGGGAGGGCCCTGGGCCAGCGCTGCCCCCACGCCACCTCCCTGCATAAAGACCCGGCCTCCCCGCGGCCGGCGCAGCTGCCTGAGCTCCGCCGCCCGGGACGCGCCCTGCCCCACCCCCGGCCCGCGGCGCCACCATGGGAGAACCGCGCCGCTGCGTCCTTCTGGGTGAGACTGTGGGGGCTCCTCCGGGAGGGGTGCGGAAGCCCCGGCGGGTCCCCTCGTAGCCCCGCTGCGGGGCCCGAGGAATGGGGGGCCGGGGGTGCACCGCTGGCGGGCGCCCGCGTGCGCCCGGGGACAGGGACTGGCAGTGTCCGGGCACCCCTGCGTCCTGGCAGAAACCCCGAGGGGCGTCAAAGAACCCGCTCCCCTTCTCCGAGGGCTTTCAACTGAGAAGGGGCCGGTTTGGTGGCTGCTCCCTAATTGGGGAAACTGAGGCACGGGTGGGGGAAGCAAGAGGGCAAAAAGCCACAGACGCGGCGCAGTAGGCAGCTGCTTAGCAATATAGGGCATGAGGAGGAGATGTTGGGGAGCTGGGGATTGGGACCCCTGCACTGCGGAGCGCCCCCTAACTGCCCACCCCACCCTCACTCCGTTGCCTCAGTGCAGGGACACTCCCAGATGTCCCAGCTATGGCTCTGAACTTGGCTTTCGTTGCGACTTCCCTCCACCCCGGGGCTTCCCTTCCCGCCCCACCCAGGGTGGCTCTAACGGTTATCGGGCAGCTCGTTGCCTCAGCAACCGGCCAACAAAGAAAGGGAAGAAATGACATTTGGGGTGCAGACAGAGTGGGGTTCCCCTGCGCGGCCGTGAGAAGGCGAGGCGCGTGCTGGGCGCCCAGGAGCGAGGGAGGGCAGGCGCGTGTGGTAATCTTGGGGGATGGGAGTCCCTGCCTGAACCGGGGCCAACACAATGACACCCCCAGAGTTGGTTTTCCTCATCTGTCAAATGGGGCAAGATGAGTTCCCACTTCACGCTGTTTTAAGAGTTAAGCAGGTTCCCATCCAAACTATTCCCGGCTGGTTCACGGTAAGAATTAAGTAAACAGTATTTTTTTTGGTAACTTGATTTTTTAGAGCTGGTGTAGGTTTTTAGAAAAATCGTGCAGAAAGCACGGTTCCCATATCCCCCACCACACACTCCAAGTTTTCCCTTTTGTTAACATTTTGCACTAGTGTGGTTCATTTGTTCTAACGATGGACTAATATTTTAAAAATTATATTATTAGGTAAGGTCCACTTTTTGTGTTAGGATTCAGGCTTTGTGTTGTACAGATCTAAGAGCAGTATTTAAAAAAAAATGATTATTTCCTTCTGGGTAAGACACTGGGGGTGGGGTGGGTTCGCCTGGGGGTGGGGGAAGAGTAAGAGGGGGTGCCATCCTCACCCCCTGCCCCGGGGAGGAATGGAGGGGGCCTTCCCAGCTCCTGGCTCAGAGCTCAGGCCGGGGGAATGCAAACCAGACAGATGTGGAAGGAGATAAACAGCAGCTTCCCTCCCGGCTCCTGTTTGGGTGACTTCCAAGGCCAAGGCGGCCTCAAGGGTGGGAGCTGAGGACCCAGCCCAGCTCAGGCCAAGGAGACGGGTTTGGGGTGGGGTGAGGGAACCCCGCCAGGGGCTGGGGACCTCGATCCCTTGATTCCCACCTGCCCCAGCCCCCTCTGTTCACCTGATTCTTCCTGAGCCTTCTTCATGCCTCAGTTTCCCTTCTGGAAATGATCCCTGCCTCGTAGGATGGTTTTCAGCTGCCAAGGAGGGATCTGGGGCTTTCGAGGGTGGGAAGGACTCAGCCCAGGCTCCGTACCACGGGGGAAGTCCATTTCGAGTTCTGTCCTGCAAAGAGGAACTGGGTCCTTGTTGAGGGGGTACTGGCTAAGCCCTGGGGCTGGAGAAGAAGAGGAGAGGGGATGTGGGGCGAGGGAGTTGCCAGGAGCCGGGGTACGGTGTCTTGTGCCTCAGTTTACCCCTGCTGGGAGGGGGCCTCTGCCCTCCACAGCCAGAGGGGGTCTGAGTTTGGATGTGGGGCTTAGTGGCTGGGGGACCCTCCAGTTCGTGCCCCCCACAGCCCCTCAAGCCACGCCCACAACGAGTAACCTCAGGATTCCCCTGGGAGCCCCCTCCAAAGGGGGGGCAAATTGGGGCTCCCCTGCCGTGAGTCAGTCCTTCCCCTCAGCCCAGGAAGTGACTCACGCCTGCCCTCCCCGCCCCCAGCCCTCCACCCACAGTCTCCCTTCGGTTTCCCTGAATATTATTGGGGTCCACGCTGCCTCCAGTGCTCCCCGAAGACTTGACGTC
>PVKY010014896.1:0-10431 GCA_004027775.1 Bradypus variegatus | reverse complement strand
CGGGATGCGATGGCGCGGGGATGCTGAAGCTGTGGGGATGGAGGAACCCGGGACCTGGACCCGACGCCTGTGTGGTTGAGAAGGGGAACCGAGCGGAGGGTCGCTGCGGCGCAGCTTGCAAACGAAAGGCCTTGCGAGCTGGAAACGTGATGGGATGGGGGGAGGAATGATTGTGGGACAGACTTAAAGGACAGTGGACAAGAGAACATTCTCCTCTCCTCCCACTCATCATCAAGAAGGGAAAGAGGGAAGGAGGAGGGCGAGTTTGGGACCCCTGCAGAGAAGGAAAGGAAGGGTAAGGCCCCAAGTACCCACTGCTCTCCTTTACCCCCTTCGGTCCATACACACACACTTAGCAGCCTGGAGCTGAAGACTGTAGGCAGAGAGCACCTGTTCCTGGATGCCCAGGCGGTGGCCCCCAATCCCCTCCAAATGTGGCATTCACCTTCTCGCCTCCATCCAGCTGTTGAATCCTCCCCTCCCCCATCCATTAGTGGCTTTCTCCCTCCTCATCCTCCTGTCTATCTCCTCTGGCTCCCTAACCCATCCCCAGACTCTCCTCCCTTTTCCCACACACTCCTCAAACTCTTTGGCTTCAATATAAGCAAGAATCCTTTCCACTGAGTTGGGATTCTTGATAACCTCTGCTTTGGCTGAGGGGAGGGAAGAGAAGGGGTCAAAGGCTCTAAAGATAGAGGAAGGAAATATTGGGTGTCCCTTAGACTTGAGGGAGGCTCCCACCTTTTAACTCAAATATCCGGTACCTCTTGGGAGGAGGTTAGGTGGGTGGCCTCCAACAAGGAGGGAGTGCACTGGAATTCTCTTCACTGTACCCAGGCCCTCTCAGGCCACAGCCAATGATTTCCTGAAAACACCACTGCCCTCCCAACTCTCAGGAAGGACTCTGTTGCCCTGGGAGCATGATCTTCATTCAAAGGGTCATACCAACCTGAAGCCAGCCGAAGGGATCAGGACAGGGCCCAGGAGCCTTCTGGCATCCCTGCCCAGAAAGTGAAGTTCCTCTGGGCTTTAGGGCCCTGCTGCCTCCTATCCCACACTTAAGGGTGAAAAACAGTGTCTGCTCTCAAGCCTACCACTCATTCATTCACTCACATCGGTGACTGAGTTGATATAGGGAAGACCAATGTTCTGATACCCCAACACTCAGCACAACATGAAAACACACAACTAAATATCTGTCCCCTAATTAAACTCAGTTATGGGCAGAAGATGCAGGGAGCTTAAGTAAGAAAGTGGCTCAGGATTTCCCAGGCCTCCTTACAGCTGAGGATGGCTGAACCCTTCAGAAAAACCAATCGCTTAACAGATGGTGGTGATGGTAGCACAACATTGTGAATGTAGTTAATGCCACTGAATTGTATATTTGAACATGGCTAAAAGGGGAGTTGCTGTTCCCCAATCCTTCCCCTGGTGCTGATAATGTGGTAGAGTCTGATTTTGTCAAGAAAAGGACCCTAAGTTCTAGTACCCACCACCCTGGACACTTCTAGTGGCTCATCCTTTGCACCCCTACCTTTGCACTGCAGGGGTCCAGGAAGAAAGAAGGGATAAGGGAATCAACCGTTCCAGGAGCCCCTGCCAAGGCAGGAGACCTAGGTGCTTCCTGAGGGTGAGGCATTGGCCACAGAGATTGGTCTGTCTGGTTCATTTGCTCCCAGAAGGACTAGGGTCATATGTGTGTTGGGAGAAGGGACAAGGAGAGGCAGTGACACTATTCCAGAGGAGGAGGAGGCTCATGGGGATGAAGAGTCTTGCCTTTTGCTTTCTGTTTCCTTTGCTCCCCTCTTTTTCCCTTCTTGTTTCTCTGCCTCCCTTTCCACCTATACCCAACCTACAGCCTCTTGCTTTGAGAAGGAAAAAGGAAAGAATGGAAGGGAACTCACACATATAAAGAACCTACTGCTACTTGTTTGGCACTTTTCACACAGCTTATGTTTATGTTGAACTTCCTATGTGCCAGGTACTCGGCCAAGAGCTTTACCTGGATTATCTCAATACTCGTAACAAGCCTAAGAATAAGGTAGTGTTATCATCATCTCTGTTTTACGGAGAGGAAACAAATTTAAAGAGGCTAAGTAATTTGTTCAAAGTCGAAAAGTTAGTATTTGTCCAGAGCCTCTGTTCTCACTCCATCATATAATATATAATATAATACACAATTGTATGAGATAGGTACCACTGTCCCCATTTACAGATGAAGAAACTGAGGTTTCTTAAGAAGTGTTACACTCAAGGTCACTCAGCTGACAAAGAGCAGAGACAGGACAACCCAGCCTCTCTGATTCCAGGCCTGTGATCTCTCCACCACACCATCTTCCCTCTCTCTAAAGCACAACTGCCCTAAGCTAAGTGCCAGGAATGGATGGGCATGCCATAATTTTTTTTTTTCATTTTTCATGCACATTTGCAATTGTGTCTGGATGCAGGTTGCATGCGATACAACCAAGTGAAGGACTTTAAAAAATAATTTATTGAGCTAAAATTCACATAACATAAAATTAACCATTTAAAAATGAACAATTCAGTGGCATTCAGTACATTACAATGTTTTATAGCTGCCACCTCTATTTCATTCCATAACATGGCACTCCATACTTCTCTTTTTCAATTTAGAGTAAATTTTATTTCTTATTTCAAAAGCAATTCAAACATAGTACTGAAATATTGGAAAATATAGATAGGCCAAGAGAAGAAAATAAAATTCCCATAATTCCACCTACCAAGAAACTGTTAGGCTTTGGTATCTATTCTTCCAGATCATTTTATATACACACTTAGCTCAGGAACTATTTGTTAAAATAAACTGAACTTCCTCCAGGTCCACCTGAGGTCCTGAGGAGGGAGGACCCACAGGACAGGCTAGATCTAGAGTCTGGCCCATCATGCCTTGTTCCTCCCCTCCCTTTCCCCTCACATCTTGATGGGTTAGGCTGAGGGGTGATCCTGGGCCACAGGTTCCAGGTGACAGTTTTAGTAGGTAGTTGCTAAGGAAAGCCGATTCCAAAGAGCACTGGCCAGGGGGTGAGGGTGGGGTGTAGAGGATCAGGCCTTCCTACTCCATGCGGAGGAGGGAGAATGGCAGGATTTGCAGAGGAAGGACTGAGCATGTGGTAGAGGAGTTACAACCACTGCCATTGTGACCTGGCTCCACTAGAAGTTGGAATTGAGATTTGTCCTGGGTGGATACCAAGTCTCCTGTTATCTGGTCAGGCAGATGAGATGGCCTCTCAAAAATCCACAAAGACCTTGTGTCCAGTCAACCAGGAAGACAAAACAAGGAGCCAGGCAGTATGCATTCTCTCTAGCCCTGATCTCTCCAAATTCAAAACTGGCTCTTTTTTTCTTAAACAATACTGCTGCCCAACCCATGCCACCTCCAGCCCCTTCACTGCCCACCCTTCTGGAAAAAGAGATGGTGGCAGCTAGGGGTCTCAGGGCCTGACCCATACGAAGCTGGGGACCTGGGTTTAGGGGTGATCTACAGTTTTTCCCATGTTCTCAAGGAGAGGCATGTACTTCCCCCTCATGAGGACACTGAAAAAAGCTGTAGACCTTTCCATCTTAGAATATCCTGGGATTAAGACCGTGAATCCTATCAAAAGTAAAACAAAACCAAGCTGGAGGCAAGTGGACAGGATGCCTGGCCATGACTGGTCAGGGTCCTTTTTCCTCTCTGGGTCTCAAAGGCTGCAGAGGTGGGAACTAGGATTCTAAAGATTTGGGTCTCCTTTCCCTTTGAGGTCCTTCCTCCCTGCCCCTAGTCAAGGGAGAAGGGGAATCTTCCCCTTATTCCTGAGTGGAAAATGAAGTCTAGCACTACAGGGAGTGCTCAGCCCTGAGAGGCAGAATATTCAGACAGATGGCCGGGGCCTCTGAAGAGCCCCCGAGTCAGCCAGACAAGCAGCTTGGCATTGTAATTCTGTTGTTAGAATAGGAGGGAGCTAGAGAGAATTCAAAGGGCTCCCTTGCCATAGGCTTCTAACATCTCAAGCAGGAGAGAGTAAATGGTGGATGATTCCCTGTCCCCACTCCATCCCTACAGCCTCCCAATGAGGCACTCTGGAAACTACCAGCAAAGCAGATAATCTTGTAGCTGAAATCTGGGGCCAAAAGATTTTGGCATCAGGGATGGGGAGCCACAGGTGTGGAACCATCTCATACCCTTGGCTGACTTAGGTGATGGAGAAACTGAAGTAGGGTCTCCTCAGGTGTCCAAAGAGCAGCTTCTCCTGGAAGATGGATGGCTTAGGGACCACTCCAACCCCTCACCCAATCTGGAGCAGCATTCTGCACTGTAAGCACTTGTTAAATATGGTTGACAGAATGACTGACAGAGACATTCGCCCCCTCCTGTCACACCCTTGCCCTTCCCCCACCCTCTACATAATTGATGGCCAGGGAAACAGCTCCCCTCCCCAGGGTGACCAAATGTCTGGGCCAGGGGCTCCTAACCATGCTATCCCCCCAAAGCCCTGGCACCAGGGCCCAGCCAGGGGGCAGAGGGACACAGCTGTCAGGTCAAAGATAAAGCTAAGAGGGGTAGGTGTGTGTGTGTGTGTGTGTGTGTGTGTGTGTGTGTGCTGGGAGAGGAATCTCCAGTTTACAATAGCTGTCAGGTCAAAGATAAAGAAAGCTAAGAGGGGGGGGGGTGTGTGTGTGTGTGTGTGTGTGTGTGTGTGTGCTGGGAGAGGAATCTCCAGTTTACAATAGCTCCCTGAAGCCTTAGCTCCCTCCCTCCCCCCACCCCTTCTCCTTAGGTCAATCTGGGAATAACAGTCATTAGCCTGAGAAGTGGGGTGGGGGGTGTATTAAGCCTGGCTAGATTCCTTTCCCTTGCTCCATCTCCTACTCCTTCAGCTACTCCCACTGCCCTAAAAGACAAACAGGTGAAATGGCTGCTCTCCTCTCCCTAGCTGCTGGCCCTGGATACCAGAGGGGCCTCTGGGGAAGCTTGGCAGACTGGAGGGAGGTTCGGCTGCAAGTGTCTCTGAGCATGTCATCCTCCTCTCTATGCCTAAACTTCCTAGTTGGCAAACAACCAGATGAAAGCTGAAAAATTCTTTAAAAAAGCCAGGTGGTGTGACTACCAAAAGCTCGGCTTCTGGTTAGAAAACGAACTGGGGAGAGAGAAGGACGATCTCTGTGTTTTTCAGTCCCTTAGCTCCTCTTTCTTAGTGTCCTCTGCTTTTCACAACCAGGTTTTCATCAATCTATCCTTCTAAGGTTTGACTTTCCCTGTGTTTTGCGCTGTTGCGGTCTCTGTATCTCTCGACTAGTCCCCCCTTCATTGGTTGTGCCTCTCTTCCTCTCTGTTTGGTCTTTCTAGCTCTCCTTTTCCTGCTTTCCTTCTCTGTGGCACTACACCGCCAATGCTTTTCCCATAACCCGTCCCCTCAACACCAATTGCTCTCCCTCCACCCGGCGCCCTAACAGATTAGTCGGCATGTGCAGTAGTGGGGAAGGAGGGAAGCACAGATGGGGAAGAACGCTGGGGTCGGTAGCACACCCTAGGATCCCAGCATCCGGTCCGGCAACCAGCCACATGGGCCTCCCCGGGTCGGGGGCGGGCCAGAGCGCAGCCCCACCCCCGCCGTCGCCGCTCACGTGACCGTGGGCTAATCTTGTCCCGGTGACTTCACACGCCGCCTCGGGCCCTGTCGTCATGGTTACGCCGCAGCGCCCAGCGCTTCCCTCCACCTGCAGGGTTCCCCACCCGGACCCCGTCCTCCTGCGGCGGGGGCCCCGCCCCGCCCCCAGGCACGTGACGGCCGGGAAGGGGGAGGGGGCGCTGTGGCCGTAACCCCTTCCTCTCCACTTCCAATGGCCTCACCAAGGCTTCGGTGATGGTACAGGCGGTCCAGCGGCCGGCCCCGGCCCCTCCCCGAGGACCCCAATCTCTCCATCCCTCCCTCCTGGCCTGCCCAGGAGAGAACGTCCCAAGCGCTCCCACAGTCCCCGGCCTTCGTTCTGCGTGGTCCGGAAGGAAAGCCCCGGCTTGGGGGAGATGGGGACGTTGGCGAAAGCCCGCAGGGTCTTCTCTGGTGTGTCGGCAGGCTGCTCGGATTGTGTTTGACTTGAAGTTGCATAACAATATACGCTCTACCTCCTGAAGCCGCCCAGGTCTCCTGGGATATGCGGGGGATTCGGAGTCTGGACTCCGAGACCTAACTCTGATTTCCGCTCTCTGAGCCTCACTCGGTTTCTTGAAGGCTATAACGGGAGCTGGGTTTTGAGGATTAAGGGAACTAGTGTGTAATTGGCGTGAATGCGGTCCCTAGGATGATACTCCGAGATCAGCAGAGGCAGTGGTTCAACCTTATGATGCCCCTTCCCGCGTGCCAGGTGCTATTCGAGTCTCAAGCATCCCATGGACGTCATCGTTCTCAAGGAGTCCCGGCTCGCAGTGGAGGCACATTTCTATACCGTAGTTTGTAAATGCGGCTGCTAATGCCCAGCTGACAGTTTTGTTTGAGGATTAAGTATGCAGATAACCGAAGCTAACGTATATACGCATGTAGTAAGCTTTCCCGAGAGTTAGCTAATTTCATTAGGTGCCCTGGCTCAAAGCCTTGGTTGAGGCTGGGTTCTGTATGGCCTGAGCACCAACAGCGGTGGGGTTGAGGCTGGAGAGGCCATGGGGGGCCAGAGCATGGAGCTGAGGTCATTGGACCAAGGGCAGTGGGGGCTACTGAAGGGCTTGAAGTAGAGGAAAGGGCACTGGCCAATTTGTGTGTTAAAAAGAGCCTCCTGATGGCTAGATGGAGGATGGTTTGGGATGGGGTCATGGGGAGAACTTTTTTTAAATTCAGTTTTATTGAGAGATATTCACACATCATACAGTCATCTGTGGTGTACAATCAACTGTTCACAGTACCATCATATAGTTGTGCATTTGTCACCCCAATCAATTTTTTGAACATTTTCTTTATACCAGAAAAAGTAAAAATAAGAATAAAAAATAAAAGTAAAAAAGAACACCCAAATCACCTCCACACCCTATTTTTCATTTAGTTTTTTGTCCCCATTTTTCTATTCATCCATCCATACACTGGATAAAGGGAGTGTGATCCACAAAGCCTTCCCAATCACACTGTCACCACAAGGGGAGAATTTGGAGACCATTTAAGAGGCAGTTGCCCTGGGCCAGGTGACAGCTAATAAAGCCTGAACTAAGGTAGTAACAGTGGAACTAGAAAAGAGAGAAAAGATTGGCATTGGGTCAGAGCTTCCCAAAACTGGCAATAATGCTAAGAATCACCTGAGGTTCTTGTTAAATATACAAGTTCTAGGCTCACCCTAGACCCAGTGAAAAAGTTTTAAAAGGCCTGGAAATAGCATCACATGAGCTGAGACCATCAGAGGTGCTCAGAGTTCCATCCATATCTTCATCATCATCTAGGGAGCCCTTTTTATTTACAGATTCCACCACCCTCCTCCCGTTGTGATCCAGAATGTATAACAAGTCTTCCCAGAAATGTCTGATACAGGGAGTTATGGAAGCACCCTACTATGAGGAACAATTAGAGGGATTGCTGTCGCTGGAAATCCTCAGATCTCAGAATTTGGTAACTGACTAAATGTGGAGTGAGGTGGAAGACCAGGATGGCTCCTGGTGTTAAGCTCTGGACAAGTTTGAAATAGGCTAAATAAAGGCCAGGTTATTCCTTTGTACAGTTGGAAAAATTGAGGCTCAGATACAGCTTGTCTGAGGTCACACGCCTCCCCACCACCCCCCCTCTCTCACACACACACACCCCCAGCCAATAAGCAGCAGAATCAAGGCTTGGATTCAAGTGTTTAATGGGTGCTTTTAAAATAACACCCAGCTATAAATGGGGACAAATCTCCGTTGTCTGGGAAGCTTGCTTGGGAGCAGGGGATTGGGCAGTAGAAACAGGAAAGAGGAGACAGGGGCTTTCTCTGACTGACCGCCTAGGGAGCAGCTGGTCTGATGGGTGGGCTAAGGGACATGAAGTCCCAGGCCACAGCTTGTCTTGACACAGCTTCTGCATCCTCAGTGGATGATTCTGCATTTTTCACCAACGATGCTGGGGCATTGGTGGAGCTGTGTGGTTACAGCCTTCAGAGGCCCAGGTGTGTACCTGTGAGTACCTGCGTATGAGGCCCAGGTGTGAGCCTTGAGTGTGTACTTGCATAAGGCTCTGAGTCTATCACCTGAGTTGAGAGGGTTTCAGTCGTATCATGTGTAAGTACCTGAGTGTTGAGGTTGTCACCTGTGTGTCCTTCAGTGCACGGGAGGCCTAGGTGTGTTATCAATGTGTACCTAAGGTTGTGTACCTAAGGTGTATATCTGAGAGGTATGGCATATGTGTATGCCATGAGCCTCAGGTGAAAGAAATGTGTGCTCCAGAAGTGAGTTACAAAAGTAATCTTACAAGGGGAAAGGAACTATGTGTTACCATTGGTCTTGAAGATGAGACATATTTCACTAGTATGTACCTCGGTGGGGTTGTTGTTACCTGTGTTTACCTGGGAATAATGCTCAGGTATATTTCCTGTATACCTGAGTAAGGAAGACTTGTATTTCGAGTAGATTCCCGAGAGGAAGCCTAGGTGTGTCAGGTTTCCTAAGATGGGCACAGGTGAAACTTGGAGAGGGATAGGCAGCTGAGGGTGAGTTTCAAGTGTCATTTCCAGCAGGGCTGTTGTAGGCCCGGCACCCCTACCTGTGCTCTCTGAAGTGAGCATCCTTAGCTGCTATGCCTGTGCTTTCACGGCCCCTTTCTCCTTTGTCCCCACAGGGCCTGCCCCGGACCACCACGCTGGGGTCCAGAGGCCATGGCCTGCCTCCATGAGACCCGAACACCCTCCCCCTCCTTTGGAGGCTTCATGTCAACCCTAAGTGAGGTGTCCATGCGCAAGCTGGACCCAGACACTTCTGACTGCACCCCTGAGAAGGACCTGACGCCTACCCAGTGTGTACTTCGAGATGTAGTGCCCCTCAATGGGCAGGGCGGGGGTGGGCCCAGCCCCTCCCCGGGTGGAGAGCCGCCCCCTGAGCCTTTTGCCAACAGTGTCCTGCAGCTACATGAGCAGGATGCTGGGGGCCCAGGGGGAGCTACTGGGTCCCCTGAGAGTCGGGCATCCCGAGTTCGAGCCGATGAGGTGCGGCTGCAGTGCCAGAGTGGCAGTGGCTTCCTTGAAGGCCTCTTTGGCTGCCTGCGCCCCGTCTGGACCATGATTGGCAAAGCCTATTCCACTGAGCACAAGCAGCAGCAGGAAGGTAGGCAGTGACCCCCTGGGGGCCCTCTGCCCTCTTTCTGTCTCTGATCCCAGGAGCTGTTGCACAGCCCCAATGAAGTCACCTGATGACCCGACCCCTCCCCTCCCCAGAGCTCAGCCCTAGTCCCTTACCCATCCATCAGCCTCTGGCCACCCCAGTTTCCTTCCTTCCCCATCCCCCCATATCTAGAGCCTCGTCAGCCTATTTTGGTTACTTCCCTGCCTCACCCTCCTTGAAAATTTCAACCAACACAATGGTTTCCCTTGCCCTGCCCCCGCCTGTCACAAGGCCCTGACTGTGGCTCTTTCTGAGCCTTGTGGCACTGTGCCTCCTGCCCACAGACCTCTGGGAGGTCCCCTTTGAGGAAATCCTGGACCTGCAGTGGGTGGGCTCAGGGGCCCAGGGCGCTGTCTTCCTGGGGCGCTTCCACGGGGAGGAGGTGGCTGTGAAGAAGGTGCGGGACCTCAAGGAGACGGACATCAAGCACCTGCGAAAGCTGAAGCACCCCAACATCATCACCTTCAAGTGAGGTCCAGGGCGGGGGCTGTGGGCTAGGGACACTACACAGAGACCCGGGACCCACCGCTCCACCCATCCCAGAGGAGATGCCTAAATGGCATGCGTGAAAATGGGAGACCCAGGTGTGAAGCAGGCAAATGCCAGGCTGGCTGAGGCCTTCACATGACTTTTTTTGGCCCCCAGGGGTGTGTGCACTCAGGCTCCCTGCTACTGCATCCTCATGGAGTTCTGTGCCCAGGGCCAGCTGTATGAGGTACTGCGGGCTGGCCGCCCTGTCACCCCCTCCTTGCTGGTTGACTGGTCCATGGGCATCGCTGGTGGCATGAACTACTTGCACCTGCACAAGATTATCCACAGAGACCTCAAGTCCCCCAAGTGAGTAAGCAAGCAGGCAGGGAAAAGGTGAAGTGCAGAGTCTCCTGCAGGTGGCCCTACCTGAGTTAGTGAGGCCATCTCCTGCCTCCAGACCCAGCCCAAAGTTCATGTGGCCATCTCAGAATCCCCTAGAATCTGACAGTCCCATCTCAGAGGGTTTGGTGAACCCCAGCCTCTGGGTTGAGTTGGTATGGAGTTAGAAGGTGTGGAGGGACCTGGATCCCAGCCAACTCCATTCTCCACCAGCATGCTGATCACATATGACGACGTGG
>PVKY010014895.1:0-10395 GCA_004027775.1 Bradypus variegatus | reverse complement strand
GGGGGAGGAAGGGAATGGGATATTTTGGATGTTCTTTTCTATTTTAATTTTTATTTTTTTTCTTTTTTGGAGTAATGAAAATGTTCAAAGATTGATTGTGATCAACTATATGACAATACAGTGAACAACTGATTGTATGCTTGGAATGACTGTATGTTATGTGATTATATCTCAATAAAATTGTAAAAAAAAAAAAAAATATTTACTATTTGAAAGATTCCCTGGGCTAGGGAGAGAATGACAGAGACAGGGAGGGAGATGGAGGGGAAATGGTGGGGAAATAGGTGTTGGTGAGTGTACTGGTTTGGATGCATTATGTCCCCCAAAATGCCATTATCTTTGATGGAGTCTTGTGTGGGAAGGAAACGTATTGGTGTTGATTTGGTTGGAGACTTTTGATTGGATGTTTCCATGGAGATGTGATCACTCAACTGTGGGCGAGATCTTTCATTGGATAATTTCCATGGCGGTGTGGCCCCGCCCATTCAGCATGGCCTTGATTAGTTTACTGGAGCACTATATAAGCTCAGACAGAAGGAGTGAACTTTGCTACAGCCAAGAGGGACACTTTGAAGAATGCACAGAAGCTGAGAGAGGAGTTTCAGCTTACAGAGACATTTTGGAGATGGCCTTTGAAAGCAGACTTTTGCTCCGGAGAAGCTAAGAGAGGACAAACGCCCCAAGAGCAACTGAGAGTGACATCTTGGAGAGAAGCTGAAGCCTAGAGAGGAATGTCCTGGGAGAAAGCCATTTTGAAACCAGAACTCCGGAGCAGACGCCAGTCTGCTAACAGAGGTTTTCCAGACACCATTGGCCATCCTCCAGTGAAGGTACCTGAATGTTGATGCATTACCTTGGACACTTTATGGCCTTAACACTGTAACTTTGTAACCAGATAAACCCCCTTTATAAAAGCCAGTCCATTTCTGTTGTTTTGCAAAATGACAGCATCAGCAAACTGAAACAGTGTGTTTCAGATAAGAGGGAAATCACAAGGTCCTGGGAAGCACAAAAAACCCTAGATGGGTCTGTAGATCTGAGAACAGAAGGGATGTGGGACCCACTCCTCACTCCCAGGTGGGAGAGGCAACAGGACACCATAGACGCAACAGTTCCAGAGAGAGTCTAAGCATAACAGCTTCTTCCGAACAAGCCAGGTAGTGATGAAGGTGGGACGCCTCGGCAGAGACCTAGGTGAACCCCTGACCTCCCCCTGCCCCCATTCTCCCGCTTGCCCACTCCTTCTCAGCCACACTGGCCTCCATGCCCTTCAAATACACTAACCAGGCAGCTAAGTCAGGGTCTGGCCATTTCCTGGGAACATTCTTCCCTCCAATATCCACACACCTCCTTCTGTCACTTCATTCGTTTGTTGAAAGCTCATCTTCTCGGAGAGGCCCTAGAGAGGCCTGACTCCCCTTCCTCAAATGGCTCACGTCCACATGTCACACCATCATGTTCTGTCCCTGTTTCTCTGCTCTGTTTTTCTCTTTAATAATCACCATGATCTGACATTATATATTATATGTTTGTTACATGGTATTATGAACCTCTCCCACTAGAAGGTAAGCTCAAAGGGAGGCACGGGCTTTGTCTGACCTATTCTCTGTTATGACTGTAATAATGCCTCGTGCACAGGGGGCATCTGGTAAAATCTGTGGAATGGATGACAGATGGATGCTCACACCTGTACAATAATTGTTTTTAATTTTAAGGCTGAGAAGGAGTTTCAGAAAGGGGTTGGGAAGGAGGCAACCAAGAAAAATATTTATTCGTTTGTTTAAAATGAGTGGAGTCATGCAGGTATCTGGAGGAAGAGCCAGGGATCGGCATGGGCAAAGGTCCTGAGGCGGGAGCCTGCCTGCTTGTCTGGCTGGTTCCAGGAAGAGCTGCAAAGGCAGCACAGAGGAGGGGAGGGGCTGAGTGGGAGAGGGTTTGCAGAGCAGAGCAGTAACCAGGGAGGCAGAGCGTATTCACTGCTTTATCCCCAATACCAGGAAGTGTGACCTCACAATGTCCAGGCTGGTGCCCGGCCCCCTCCTGCAGCCCCAGTCCACCATGCTGACCACCCTGGGCCTGCTGCTCAGCCTTGCTCTCCCTGTGCTCGGGTTCCTCATCTCCGTCAGCTGCCCTGATGGCAGTCAGTGCCAACGGGCCCTGCTCTCAGGCAACGATATCGTCCTGGACTGCAACTCCTCCAGGGCACGCTGGTACTACTTCCTTCTGCAGGAGCCTGAACTGTCCAACCACATCTCCAGTATCTCCAACATAGAAACGAGGCCCCAGGGCAGCATCCTCATTAAGAACCCGCAGCCCTCCCAGACGGGCCTCTACAGCTGCCACGATGAGAATGGCACCCTCCTGGTGGGGTACGAGATCGACTTCCAGGACGCCACCACCCTGCACATCACACACAAACACCTGGCCCAGGAGCCCCTGGAGAATGAGACCCTGAGCCTGGGTGGCAAGGAGCTCATCTTCACCCGCTGGGAGCCCTGGCAGGACTGTAACCGCTGCGGGGTGCCGGGCGAGCGCAAGCGCCTGGGCTACTGCTACATCCGGGGGCCCCTGGGGGAAGCCACGCCCTGCAGGCTCTACCTGAGGGAGGTGACAATGTGGTCCAACCGCATGCGGCCGGAGCTGCAGGTAGAAGCCTGTCAAGTGCCCTGCAAAAAGACGCAGCGCTTCCAGCCCCAGTACATCTCCTTCGAGAGCTTCGAGCTCAATGAAGTGTCAGAGTCTGTATGGCTCACCTGCCCTCTAGGATCCATCTACAGGTGACAGAACCTGGCACCATCCCTGCCCCGGCCCCTGGCCAGGCTCCTCTCTCACCTGGTTGCCTCATAGTCAGTCTGTGCAGGGTGGGAGGGTTGGCCTGTGGGGTCACTCCACAGGCTCCCTTGGACGATTGTTTGGCAGGAATCCCCTGGTGCCCCCACCCTATTTCATGGCATGCATAGAATAAGGACAGCTAACACCCGATGAGGGCCAAGCTGTGTGCTGGGCCTTGCGCCCTCCGGAAGCCCATGGCCCAGGGGAGGCAGCCCAGAGAGGCCAGAGCTGCGGGGGGAGGCCCGGGCAGAGGGATTGTGGTTTGGGGGTGGGGGGTGGGGTGGAACCCGGGCAGCGGTGGCTCTCAGAGGGAACTGACTCATCCAGAAGGGGCAGACACTCTTGGTCTTGTCTTCCTGCCTCCAGCCCCTGGAAAATCGAGCCCCAGGGATCCATGATGGGTGGTGGCAGCCCAGAGCCCCAAGCTTACATACTTGGCCACAGGGCCCCCCTTCCTCCTCTTCCCCTGACCTCCCACGGTAAGGGGGGGACCAGAGCAAGGCCTGTGCACCGATGGGCTCTGCGGGACTCTGGCCTCACTGTTCCCCCCACCCCCCATGCTGTCCTCCCCCTCCCCAGCCATCTTTCCCTTGTTTATTCCAGCTGAGACTTTTATCTCTCTCTTTCATTTACTTTCGGACCTTTTTGTTTCTCTCTCTTCTTCCTTCCTCTCTCCTCTTTTAAGTCTAGAAGTAATGCCTGTTCCCTCCCTGAGAAAATTTACCCAATTCAGAAGTGCAGGAGGCTGAACCATCTCCACTAGGATTCCCACCCCATGTCATTTGCCCAACAAGTTGTCCCCAAGGGAGTGCAGGCCACAGGGAGCTTGAGATAGAGACTCAGGGAGGCCACCGAGGGCTCAAGAGTTGCCACTGTCTCTAGGTTGACCGGATTGGTTTGCCTGTGGAGATTTCTGTCATGGGCTCTAGACGTGGCCTGGCCTGAGTTCCAATCCCAGCTCTGCCACTTTCCAGCCATGTGACCTTGGGCTTCCCTCTGGGCCTCAGTTTCCCCATCTGTGGAATGGGGGGGTCTCTCTAGCCCTGGCCTTGGGCAGTCCCTGCGATGTTTAAGGGGGTAGATGTGCGAGAGGTGATGCCTGCTGCACACAGGAGTTAGCTGCCACTTCCGGGGTTGCCAGCCTGCTCACAGCAGTGGCTGGTGTCTGTTGAGTGCCCCCTCTGCTTCTAGGCCACACTGGGCTTGTTAAAGGTGCCCGACCCGTTTATTCACGGAGCAGTTACTTGCCAGGCACCTTTCTAGGCACCGGGGTGCAGTGAAGAACAAAACTGACAAAGATTCTTGCCCTTGTGCAGCAAGAAGCCAATTATGTGAATAAAGTATGTGGTATTTTTGATGTTGAAAAGGGCAGGAAGGGGTTATGGGGGGGGAGGAGATTAAAATGTTAAATAGGTCAGGGAAGGCCTCTCAGAAGATGCCAGCAAAGACTAAAAGGCGGTGAGGGAGCTGTGCAGACAGGATGGGAGTGGGGGGGTGTTTGGGGGGGTGCAGAGGGCATGGCTGTGGCCAGTCTGCCTGATCCGAGGAACATCTAAGGGGGCAGAGTGAGGGAGGGGTTGCAGAGCAGCTAAGGCCAAGCAGCTAGAGGGGGAGGGGGCTAAATCAATTACGCATTTAAGGAGTATTTTCACTAATTCTTCCAAATAACCCTGTGAGGTAGTTGCAATCACCACACCCCCACTTTTCGGATGAGGAAAGCTCCCCGCATTTGCCCAGGTCTCCCGGCCAGGGAGGGTGGCGCCCCCGGCCGCGCCGCGCCCACCCTGCCCACGTTAAAGGCCGCAGGGGGGAGGGTGGGCGCCCTCCAGGGCGGAGGGCCGCGCTGTCCCCGCGTGTGTCTTCGGATGCCGGTGCCCGCCACCCCCTTTCTCCCGGAGCCCTGCCGCTGACCTTGTCCTTGCAGGCCCATCCGCTGGGAAGCCGACGGCGCCCTGCTGACCTGGCAGCGCCAGCTCTCCGGCCGGGACTCCAGCAGCGCCCTGGACCCGAGCGGCGGCGGCAGGCGGCTGCAGGTCTCCCGGCCGGCCGTCTACAAGTGCTTCGTGCAGCAGGAGCTCATGGCGCGATTCAACCCTCTGACCCCTCCGGAGGTGTGGGAGGCTCGGAAGAGGGACGATGCCCCGCGGCACCAGCAGCGGGAGGCAGGGGAGGCCCCGCGGGGCAAGGCCCACTCCGCGCTGGACGGGCTGAAGCTCCTGCTGCTGGCGGGCGCGGTCCTGGCCCTGGCGCGGGTGCTGCGCGCGCTCCGCCGCCCTTCCCGCCGCAAAAGGGGCGACCAGTTGCTGCTGGCGAAATAAAGCAAGGCCTCCGAGTGGACCCGGGCTCCTGGCCCTTCATTGCTTCCGCTGTCCCTGCGGGAGCAGCCCCACCGTGCGCGCCCCGCCCTGGCTCGGAGATGCTGTGCAAAGTGGAACAGGCCTGCGGCAGCAGCACCCAAGGGCGACGGAGCACTGCCCTGGCCGGGTCCTGCTCTGCTAATTCATTGGTAATTCCCATTCCACAGATGAGGAAACTGAGGCCAGACCTCGGTTCCCTCTGGATCCAGATCAGGTTGCCTGTTCCTCGGAGGAAAGGAAGGCAAGGATGAGGGTCCTCAGGTGTGACAAACTGTAGCCACCTCATGCACCCCACTCCCCCAAAGTTAAAGACAGATGGGGGTGGGAGTGGGAAACACCCAGACCCCTAGCTCTCTGTCCCGGGCCTCTGCCTTGCCCTGCCACCCCAAATTGTGCCTAGTGCATTCAGACCTAGCCACATCTCCATATAAGCCGGAAGGTGATACGTGTCCCCATCGCCACTGCTGTAGCAGAGAGAGGCCGAGAAGGGGAGACCGGCCCCCCCAGCAGAGACAGCCCAAGAAGGGGGGACTGGCCCCCACACATGGCACCAGGCCTGGTCCAGCCAGCCCATGGGAATTCTGGCTATTTGCAGAAATTAGTTGTGCTGTTAAGCAGAGTGCAAGAGTGAGAAATAAAATATTAATGTCTTTTAAATTTAATCACCCTAATATTCCACTGTGAGGCAGGGACAGGACTGATCTGAAACTCTCCCAGAACTTCTGCCTCCAAGGCACATACTGTTGACAAAGCCCTTAACGGCTACTCTTCCCAGAGACTCAAAGATTCCTGCAGAATGAGGGAGAAAGTTCATTTGATTACTAAAGGGGTTTGTTGGGAAGCAGGGGCTGATAATAACAAGGCTAATCAGAGCAAACAGTTTTGAATCTCCTGGTGTGGTCAGAACTCAGATCCTTCTCGAGGATTGTCCTCCCAGCCCCCATGAGGCTGGTGATACTACAGCCCCATTTTGCAGCTGAGAACACCAAGGCCTGGAGGGCTCAAGCAACCTGCCCGAGGTGGCATGGTGAGTTGAGAGGGAGTCAGTGATGAAAGTGAGAGGGGGACCCGGGGGGGCCTCTGTCTGATCTGCTCCCAGGAGCCACCCCACCTCCACCCCACCCCAGTCTCCAGCACTCGCCTCCACCCCTGTCGTGCAGTAGCTTGAGGTGGAGCAGCCAGAACCAAGCACAGGACAGAAGCCTGGGCCCGTCTGCACGGCACTGAATGTCACACAACCCCCCAGTCGAGGCTGTGAGTGCTCACTGTTGTGGACAGACCCTAAAGCCCCCCACCCCCGTGATTTCCCACCTCCTGGTGTCCCACTTTGTGCGATCCCTTCCCCAGAACATGCAAAGGTATGGGACGCCCCTCCCTGTATCAGGTTATCCTGTGTAAGATTCCGTCTTAGCAGACCAGGGCGAGGGATTCTCCTTGCTGTCTTGATGACATCAGCAGATATGTTGAGGATGCCCCCAAGGCCAGGCGATGGTGGGCAGCCTCTAGGAAATGTAAGTGGCCTCAAGGACCTGCGGGTGGCCCCCAGTCGGTAGCCAGCAAAAAGCTGGGGCTCTTAGCCACAAAGCCACAAGGATTCTTCCCCAGTTGATGAAAACAGCCTGGTCAACACCTTGACTGCAGCTTTGTGAGACCCAGAGAAGCCGTGTCTCTGACTCCCAAATTCCAGACCCACAGAAACTATGAGATCATAAATGTGAGGTGACTGAATTTGTGGGGATGCGTTATCAGCAATAGATAACTAACATATGCACCCATATCCCCAGCCCACCCTAAGGCCCCTGCAGCTTCAGCAGTCATCTCAATGGTTCCTGTAAGCACCAGTGGCTTCCTAACTCCTACACCCACTTCTCCCTGCCCTGTGGTTTCATTCGCCTCAGGAACCTCCTCGTGGGGCAGCTGACACCCCCAGGAACAAGCCTTAGCCATGAGGAATGGGAGTTGGAGGATAAATATCCAGCTGCTTCACCTCTGGATAATGCAATTCTGAGGCACATTCTGCCCATTCTCCCAGAGGGTCCCCAGCGGGACGGAGCTTCAGCTGTCTGCAGCAGTAAGCAGCTCATGAATGCACCATTTGTCAGCTTACCCCTGTTTCAGTTTGCTAAAGCTGCCAGAATGCAAAATACCAAAAATGGATTTGCTTTTACAACGAGGTTTATTAGTTCACAAATTTACAAATGCTCCGATGAAGGCACCAATAGGACAATAACTTCTTTGAAGAAAGGCCAAAAGCATCTGAGATTCCCCTGTCAGCTGGGAAGGCACGTGGCTGGCATCTGCTGGTCCTTTGCTCCTGGGTTGTGTTTCAAAATGGCTTTCTCCAAAATGTCTCTGGGTGTCTCTCTGAGTTCCTCTCTCTCAGCTCCTCTGCATCCTTGCTTCTTTGTCCCAGGATGTTTCTCTCTGAGCATCTGGGCGTCCTCTCTTAGCTTCTCGGGGGCAAACTCTGGGCTTCATCTCTTAGCTAAGCATCTCCAAATGTGCTTCTGCCTGAATCTCCAAGCATTTGGGTCTATGTCAGCTCTGAGTTCTCTTTCTCTCCCTGAGCTCTCTTAAGGACCCCAGTAAACCAATTAAGATTCACCTTGAATAGGCGGAGTCACATCTCCATGGAAATAATCTAATCAAAAATTCCCACCCAACAACAGGTCTGCCCCCACAGAATTGGATTAAAAGAGCATAGTCTTTTCTGAGGTACATAACAGATCCAAACCAGCACACACGCCCCTTTCTTTGTCTCAGTCTCCCTTACTAATGCTTCCCAGAATTATTTCTTCAAATATGTTTTCAGCCCCACACTCCCCTCTCCTGGGACTCCAAAGACATGAATGTTAGACCTTTTGTTTGTCCTACAGATCCCTGAGATTGTTTTCCTTAAGTCTTTTTGTTTTCTGTTGTTCAGATTGGATAATTTCTACTGACATAATATTCAAATTCACCAACTCTTTGTCATCTCCATTCTGCTATTGAGTATATCCAGTGAGTTTTTTTTTCTTCAGTTATTGTATCTTTCAATTCTAAAATTTCCATTAGTTTCTTTTTTATGTCTTTTAGTTTCTTTCTGATACTTTGTATTTTAATATTTACTTTCAGGGCAACCTTAAATCTGATCCAGAGTTGCTAACTCAATAGCCTACAGGAGCTATAAGGGGAAAGGCTTTAGGGGAGCTTTGGGGATACGTAGAGTTCTCATATGGGGGTGGGGAGGACTGTGGGGATATGTCATAAACTTCTAGCTGATTCTTGCCATGCAGGGATGTGAGCCAGGTTCTACTGAAAGTTTGAAGTGATTCTGGAAATTGAGATGTTTGTGTCAAACTGTCAAATGTATGAATGTTGGCTCAAAAAAGTCTTCAAACTCAATGCAACCCAAATAAAACATGTCTATAGGCTAAATTCTGCCCACAGGTGAGAGTTTGTGAGTTCTTGCTTCAACTGTTATTCAGGTCAGGTGTATATTTCGTTTTTCAGTCATTCATCCAACAAATATTTATTGCGATACAGTATCCAGGGAAAGTTTCTCTGAAGAGCTGACATTTTAGCTGAGCTTTGAATGACAAGAAAAGCCGGACAAGCAGAGTCCTGGAGGAAGGCCAGATTAGTTTCCTATGCTGCTGTAAGAAATGGCCACAAACTTAGTAAAACAACACAAATTTATTATTTTACAGTTCTGGAGGTCAGAAGTCTGAAACGGGTCAAGGTTTTGGCAAGGTTGAACTCCTCTGGAGGCTCTAGTGGAGAATCCTGCTTCTCTGCCTTTTCCAGCTTCTAGAGACCATCTTCATTCCTTGGCCTGGGCCCCCTTCCATCTTCAAAGCCAGCAGCGTAACATCTTTAAATGTCTCTCTGAATCTCCAACATCCACTTCTCTGGCCCCCTGCCTCCTTCTTACAAAGAACCTTAAGATTGCATTGGCCTCACCTGGATAATCCAAGCTAATCTCCCCACCTTAAGATTTTAATTGTACCTGCAAAGTCCCTTCTGGCATGTAAAGTAACATATTTTCAGGATCAGGGCATTAGGAGTGGGCATCTTTTGGGGATCCATGATCCAGCCTCCTGCAAAGTAGTTCCAGGCAGAGGCAGTGTTTTAAGGGCCCTTATGTCAGTGTGTGCCTCCTTTGGGCAGGGAGACGGCTGGGTGACAGAGGACAGCAAGGAGGCAGCCAGCACCAGACCACGCAGGGCTCTCTAGGCCAGAGCAAAGGCTTTGGATGTTATTTGGTGTGGGATAGGAACCATGGGAGAGTTTTGAGCAGTGGGGGGATGTGATCTTTCCATGTAGCTGCTGGACATGGACAGGAGAGATGGCAAGGCCTGCTCTCGCCCTCCCCACCCCCCCCAGAGTGCAGTGTAGCTTAAAGACATGATGTGCTCTACATTCCATTTTTAACCAACCTAGTCTTTCCTTTCCATTTTATAATTTTTTTTTAACTTCTCAGGCCTACTTTTAAAGAAATAATTGCTAATAAATGCAATTCCAGCATTTGGCTTTGCTATAGCCCCTTCTACCTGCTGCAGAAAGAAAACAGAAAAGGGAGAAAATACTTTTCTCTGAAACTGCGGAAATGCAGCCAAGTTTGCCACCAGCCTCTATGTCACCTTATGGCAATTTAAAAAGGCTCAGTCCATTTGGGTGCAGGATACTTGTTTGGTGAGTAGAGCATGGACGGGTCCCTACTTGCCCATTGGCTGGACTCTTTGCTCAGTGCTCAACCTGCACAACAGCACATGGCAATCCTGAATACAGACAGTCTCTGTATCATGAAACTTCATTTTCAAATGTTACTTCTGTTGAAGGAGTCTGGTAAGTTGTTGTGTATTAGTCAAGATAGGATAGGCTCTGGTGCAATAATAAGCCCCAGAAATTCAGTGGCTTAAAAAGAAAAGTTTATTTCCTGCTTACATTATAATCAGATTCAACTCTTTCAAGTGGTGACTCAGAAATCCAATCTGCCATCTGGAGTATTGGGTTTTTTTTGTTTTGTTTTTTTTTTTTTTTAATAAATTTTATTTTGAAATAAGTTCAATTGTACAGGAACGCATGCTAAAACAGTACAAATCCCATACCTACAACTCCATAATACCCTGAGCCCTCTCCCCCGATAACCCCAATCCATCACCCTTAAGATCCTGTCACACCACTGTCTCTTCCCCTCCCTCCCTCCCTCCCTAACACCCATGTA
>PVKY010014894.1:0-10395 GCA_004027775.1 Bradypus variegatus | reverse complement strand
TGGTTTCTATTGGTTGTTCCCCTGGAGAACCCTGACTGATACAGTAACCAGCTCAGGACTCTGGGGCTGGAAAGGGAAGACAGATGTGAAAAGTACTTTGCACACTATTCACAGGATGCAAAAGTCATGGTTTATTATTCATAAGAGTAGGCTACTCCAGGGCGGGAAGGGCCCTGGCTTCTGAGAGCACCTTCTCCAGGGTGTGGGGCATAGGTCAGCTGAGCCGGGGAAGAGGCAGCCAGGGACAGCCCAACATCAGCCTCCCTGTTCAGGGGGTGCTATGCAGATACTTCATTCCCCACTTCTGCTGAGGCTAGGATTTTCCATGGGCCTCAGGCAGGGACAGAGCCAACAGAGAGAGGAAGAGGAAAAGCATTCCAGGCCAAGGGAATAATGGGAACAGAGGCTAGGAGGAACAAATGAACCTGGAGAATGAGGCCGAAGAGATAAAACTGAGGAGGAAGCAGGAAGACCTGGCCAGGGTTGGGATCATACCCTGAAACATCTGAAGTCATGGAGGTTAAAAACCCACTGCTCCTGGGGTAATGGTGAAGGGTCTTGCAGCTGGGTTCTCCATTGAGGGTCCCCATCTCCAGAGAGGGGTGTGCAGAACCCTTCCTTTCTCTCTCACGCAGGTCTCAGTCCAGGCTCAGGGGCAGTCATGATCTGCTACAGGCCAGCTCAGCCTCGCCCTCTCCCCCAGAGCCTCCATCTACAGCTGCTCCGCCTGAAGAGTGGGCTCAGAGACTTTTCCCATCTACTCCTGCTCCCCCCCATCTCTCCTCCTCTGAGATCTCATGGTCCCTGATGTCTCAACCTCTCCTTTCAGTGCCCAACTGTATCCTGCCTATCTCCCCATCTGGTTTGTATACTCTCTTGCTTTATGGAGTTACTGATTTTTCCTTTCCCTGTTTTCTCATTGCCCAGATTTCTTCAGTACTTAAGTGTTTTTATGCTGTGGATTTTTTGTTTTTGTTTTGGCACACTGTCTTCAACCTTTTGTGTGTCAAGACAAATATATGTGCAAACCTTTTGTTGTCCTGTAGCTGTTTGGCTAAAATTGAGTTTTTCTGACTACTGCCCAGGTTAGGCTAGCACTGTGCTGGCCACACAGGAAGTACCTGATTCTTGTCTACTGATTCAGTTTGATTGTATCACTTAAACCTCTCCTAGCCATGCTCAAGTTACTGGCGCATTCACACACAAACATGGATTATTCCAGTCCAGTCCCATCCCCACCCCTTTCACTGACATTGTGACCCACCAGCTCTCAGCTGAGCCCAAGTAATTTGGGGGCTCAGACTCCAGCGTTGTCACTTCCTGGGCTGCTTGTATACATTCAAACTCCAGAAGGCTTGGGTATCCCAACCAGGGAGAGAGAAGCTCCCAAAAGCTGCTAAGGCCAGCCCCACAAACTCAGCTATGGCTCAGGGTACACCCATCCTAAAACCCAGTCCAGGAGTCACAGTTCCGGCGTCGTTGAGGCCACAGGCCCCAGGAAGCCAGGGGGCAGCCTCAGGAGAACCGTCTGCAATGAGCCAGGCCGGGGAAAGCCGGCCTTCTCCCTCAGCAGCCGCCAGTTGCTGCCCTCGATGGCGTAGAGCAGCGTGAACATGCGGTTGACAGTATAGACAGTGTCGCCGCGCACCACGGCGGTAAAGAGCGCCCCCTTGCTGTTGACGTACTGGCCAGGCAGCGCCGTCCATTGGCCCGTGGCCAGGTTGAGGCAATCGATGGCGCAGTGTAGGAAGTCGTCGGAAGGTCCGTTGCGCACCACATATAGACTGTCGCGGTGAGCCACCATGCAGTGGCCGTAGCTCTGCGGCCGCCGCAGTTCGGCCACGGGCAGCCAAGTGTCGGCCCGCGTCGCGTACTCCACCACGGCTGTGGTGTCGGCCGGTCGCCACAGGCACACGAAGAGGCGGCCGCGCGCCTGGGCGCAGGGCACGCCAGCGGCCGGCTGCGGCAGGTCGGCCACGAAGCTCCAGCAGCCCGCAGCCGGGTCGAAACGCTCCACGGAGCTCATGGGCATCCTCTGAAACTCGCCGCCGATGGCGTAGAGGCGGCCGTCAAAGCCGGCCAGCGCCAAGTCATAGCGCGGTTGGTGCGGGCTGGGGAACTCGCGCCACGTGCCGCCATCAGGGTCGTAGCAGAAGCCCAGCTCCACCACCTCTTTGCTGGCGCCCCGCACGCCCCCCACGATATAGAGCTTGTTGCCCAGCGTGGCCACGCCCGCCAGCAGCGTGCTCGCTTCCAAGGGCAGCGCGGCCAGCGTGTGCCACGCGTCCTCCTCCTCGTCCAGGTAGCACACCGTGCGCGACGCGTCTTCCAGGAAGCCAGGCGCCGGGGTGTGCGTGGTCACGGCCACGTAGCTGCTGGGCCGCAGCGCCGCCACATAGGCGCAGGCCTCGGGTAGGGCCAGCTCGGCCTCCAGCTCGCGAGCGCCGTCGCGGATGAAGAGCGCGGCGCTGTGGAACAAATCATGCAGGCCGAAGGCGGCGGCCGCGTCGCACAGCAACGCGCAGTTGTCCGACGTGAGGCTGTGTTCCAGGAAGCGCGCCAGTGCCGGCGCCTGCAGGAAGGCGGCGCACTCCACGGCTTGCAGCAGCTCGTCGGTGGCTGCCAGCGCCGGCCGCTCTCCGCGCAGCACCTGGAGCGTGGTGCGGAAGCCGCCCGCGCTCAGCGCGCCCAGGCGCACCTCGGCCGCCCGCGTCTCCCGCATGCCCGAGCGGAAGAGGCCTCGGAAGAAGCCGCAGTGTTCCACCAGCAGGGCCCGGTCAGCCTGGAAGAGCTGGCCACCCACCCAGACTTGCACGACGGCCCCCGGGCCTGGCGGCATGGTGAGCCGGAGGAGGGAGGCAGCCACTGGGTGCCTGGATTTGCTGGCCGCCGACTCTGGGGCTCCACCGCAGTGAAAAAACTTCTCTGGGGGCTATAAATATCTCCTGGCTAAAGATAGTACAGTGCATGTGATGGGGTGGCCCGCAGGCTGGATGGCCGTGGGTATGGAGGGCATCCGGAGACCTGCGTGGTCACTCACTTCCCTATGAGAAACAGCGATGAGTGACGGAGTACCTACTGTGTTCCGGGCACTGTGAGGGCTGCTTTACAGATACCGCATTTAACCTGCGTCATACAGGCCGTGTGCGCTTGTGCAAGTGCCCTAATGTGATCCTCCATCTCTTCATCTGCAATATGGGGCCAGTAATACCTATTTCACACTATTGGGATGATATCTTAAACTGTTCTGAGTTTGGCTCAGAGAGTATGCGACTTGTCCAAGGTTATTCAGCTGGGAAGAATCAAGGACAAGATTGATTACCTAACCCACCCCATCGGCTCAGAGAGGGTGGGCTCTGGGGGCTGTAGGGAAAGTCAGAGGTAGGGCAAGTAGAGTGGGCTAGGCTGGGGTCTGGGGGACGGGGGATTCCAATTTTCTGAGGTTTCTGCCCAGACTCCCAGCCAGTCTAATCTCTTTTGAGTCTCTGCTTTCCTCTCTGTAAAATGAGGCGGGTGGCAACTCTGCTTTGCAGGTGCGGGTCCAGTAAGCCTCTGTAGGTGGAAGCACTCCCTGACTTGGGATGGGACTGGGAAGTCAATGTCTATTCCCTACTTGCCCAACTCCTCCATTGCCTTGTGGCTCCAGACCTTGGAAGGAGGGAAGTGGGGCTGCTGAGGAGCTCATGTGTCCCTGAGTGGGAAGGAGAAGGGTGTCTTGAAATAATAGCTGACACTTAAATGGCACCTACTATGTGTCAAGTGCTATTGTAAGCACTTTGCACTCACCTCTATAATCACTACAACTATTCTGAGTGGATACTATTATTTCCCCCATTTTATAGCTATTATCCATTTATTGCTTATAGCAGTACTATGAATTAGATATTATTAATGGCCCCATTTTACAGATAAAGAAACCGAAGCACTAAGTGATTAGGGTCAAGAGCCATGCCCAGGGTCATGTGGCTAGAGAGTGACAGAGTAGGCATTGGAATGCAGCCAGTCTGACTCCAGAGTGTGTACCCTAACTGCTATGCTCTACTGTCTCTCTGCTGCAAATGCTGGGCAGTCTCCTTGTGCCAGGAGGTCATAGTTGGACCTCAGGATCATAAGGTTCAACCTCTTCATTTACAGTGGAGGATACTGGGGCAGAGAGGGGAGAGGACTTGCCCAGGGTCACGTAGCTTGGGACAGACAGCCTCAGACCTCCTGCCCACCCAGGATGCCTTTCTTACTGCACAGAACTTGTAAGAGTGACCGGCTAAGACTGTGTATCCTAAATGTCAGGCGGAACGGAACTTTGTGATTATTCCTCCTGCCACCTCATTCTACAAGTGAGAAAATGGGCCCAGACCCACGTGGGATAATTTCTGCCACTCAGGAAATGTTCAGCTGCCACATCCTCTCTCATAGGCCTGCTTTGGGAGAGTGAACTGTTCCCACTGACCTCCTAAACAAGAGGTGGGAAGGGGGCAGGGGAACTTCCCTCTCCACTAGGACACAAGTATTCACAGACAGACCCCACACAAATGTGTCTCCTCTGCCAGGGCTCTCCAACCCAGGTTGTTCCATCAGAGCAGGGCTGGGGTGTGGGAGCTACTTGTAGGAGCCTGGGAAGCCCTGAGGAGGCAGCCAGAAATAATCCGAACACTGCCCCAGGGACCAGACAGGAAGAGGAGGAGAAGATGGAAGGAGAGGACAGCAGCTCCCAGAAACACTGTCCCAGGCCCGGCCAGTTTCCCTCCTACTCAGGCCAGATCGTGGCTGAAAGGGCTTGGAAGTTCTGGGCAGCAGGCCCGACAGTCCTCCCTCTTGGGAGCAGTTCGGCTTTGCAGTGCCAGATCCTGACCCCATCCTTGCTGGTGGCCTCAGTGGGAAGGAGAGGGTGCCTGCCTGTTCCCATTTCACAGGCAAGCAAAGGGAGGTCTAGACATGGGATGGGTTTTTCCTTGATGATGAACGAGGATGTGGGACTGGACTGAACCATGTCCTCTGGCCCCAGGCCTTGTTCTTGGGGCCCAGCCCAGCTGTCCCTCCTCATTCACACTAGCCTTGCCTCAGCCTTGGGGAGGGAAAACGTTGCCTCCTGCAGGGCTGAAGCTAAGAGGCAGAGTCAGGGAGGTGCTGACCCCCAGAGGTGGGGGGGTGGGGGTTGCTGTTGCAATGTCCTGGGCCATAGTTCTTTCCTATATGGACTGTTCTAGACACCTAGTAACTGTGAGACAATCAGATGGAACCACTGCCTGGACCTCTCTTGAGAGCAGGATGGGGAGGGAGTGCAAACCCAGAAGTCCTGGCTGAAGCTTATTCCCTGACCCAATTTTTACCAAGTCCAGCTCTGGCTTGAGTGGTTTGGAGCTCTGATGCTACACCGAATGGGTGTAGCAGTCAGGCAGTGGGGAGGGGAGTCACCTAAATGAGGGGTCATGGTTGTTCTGAGGCTGGGCTAACAATCAGCCCTTTGACCCCAACCCCAGGCACTAGTGGGGTGTTGTCTACAGCTGCTGAGAATTTCCTCCTCCCGGACATTGAGTGTCCCTCTGGGATTTGGAGAGGACAGGAACTATCCTAGCTGTTGGCAGCCCACAGAATTCCCAGGCCCTGCCCGACCCTGCACCAATCCCCCTATCCACTTTGCACTCTGCTCCCCCCACCTCCACTGTGTGAGTTTGGGGTGGAGGCAAGGAAGAGGCTTTGCGTCAGACTCTGAGCCTTTCAAGAACACCAACTCAGCCTTGCTCATCTTGGTATCCACAATGATTGGCTCACAGGAGGGGCTGGGTAGAGGTCTGTTTATGGATTCCCAGGCCCTAGCCCGAGTCTGATGGGGAAGACAGCCCCTGCTCCAGGGGAGCTTCCAGTCTGATGCAGAAAGTCAAACATTGTGTTGTTTCTTCTCACAGGGTGGTGAGTAGCTTGCACAGTCCGGACCTGAAGAAGGAAGAGCACTAGATTAGGGGCCAGGATTTTTGCCAGGGCTCTGTTGCTGTTACTATCACCGAGGGGCAAGAGCTACCCAACCTCTCCAGCCCTCAGTTCTTCAACTGAGAGTTTGGATCTGCCTTCTTAGATTCTTTTCAGCTCTGACTTCTGAATATCATTGAAGAGCCACAGAAGTGGTTGTCATGTTGTGCCTCCAGGGAAGGCAGTGACATCACAAAGGAGTCCCAAAGCTTCACTTTACATGGCATGGCTCCTGGGGTGGGTGGTAAAGGTAGGACCTAGAATTGGGAAAGCTTTACAGGTCCCACGTGCCTCGTTCAGACATGCCCCACTCATTCGGTCTGGAGACATCTGTCAGGTGCTTGCTGCCTGCCCAGTGCTGGGCTAGGTGTCATGTTATCTGCATTTTGAGTGCCTGAGGACCCCCTATGAGAGCCTCGATGGGTGTGGGGGAGGGAGGACTGGCTACTTGTTTTAGCAGAATAGCCTCTCCCTGACCTGAAGTGTTCAGAATTCTGGTCATTAATCAATTGTGACTTCTCAATTGGTGAGCGAGAAGTGTGTGCTATTCATGTCCAGGAGAGTGAAGGAAACTATCACTTGCTCTTTTTTGGGCCATGAACCAAGTACTGGATGGGACATGTCCATGTTACCTTATCTAATCCTTAATGTTACCCCTATTTTAAAGGTGAGGAACTGAGGCTTAGAAGGGTGAAGGTGCATATTCAGGGGCCAACAGTACCTGACTAATTTCAAAGGCCTTTTCAGTCTGCAGTGGGCACTTTGGGATGCAGGATAAGCACCCCACAATTGAGGCTGAGGATAGGGAAGGGGACTGGCTACAGTGGTCAAGTGGGCACGTTTTCCTCCCCCCAAGCTGGACCTCAGAGGAGACTCTGGGCACTTAGTCACAGCAGAGGGCCTGAGCAACCGGCTCAAACAATCTCTGAACTTACAGGAAAGTAGGGGACATTGCAAGTCCTGATGGAGTCTCCTCGCAACATCCCTTTTGAAGTGATCAGCCCCTTGGATACTTCAATGTCAGAGGGCTCACTTCCTCCAAAGACAGTCCCTTCTAACTATGGACAGCTCAGATGGAGAGTTCACCCTAGGATCTGTCTCCTTGCATTTCTTACCTACTGGTTGGTGCAAATTTTAAGGATGAGGAAACTGAGAACACACAAAGATGATCTAACCCAGCATCATATAAGCTAGGTAGTAGCAGAGCCCAAATTTACACCTGGCTGTAAAGGTTCACAGCTTGCCCTTTCCAGTACTCCAGTGAGACCGGTTCTCTGCCCACTGACCCCAACCAGAACCAGTTTGTCCTTACAGGACCGGGGCCAGCCCAGGGATGTGGCTGGAATTTGACTCCCACTTTCCTCCTCCAACTCAAAGGAAATCCCTTGGCCATTAGTTCTGTGAACTATTTTGGCAAGAGCACGTAATCTAAATAAAATCCTCCCAACACCTTAGAGTCCTAATAACACAGCTGGTTTACCATGATCTCCAGAAATACAATTAGGTTGAGTCAATATTCATGTTCTAACAAGGAAAGTACTTTTCCTTCTTGATTGAGACCTTATTACCATCAGGCTCTGTCCTGGGCCCTAGCCCAGCCTCTGCCTGCTTTCCCTTGTTTCCATGGCTTTCCTTGTGGTTGGGTGGGGAGATTAGCTAATTCTCTGGCATGTGGGGGAGGCTGTAGTGAGGTGTCTGAGACTCCAATGCCTTTCCCCACTCTGGCCTGGAATGTATTCCAGAAGAGAGGCCCCATAGGGATCCAGAAATTACCTGGGCCTGGAGCCCAGGGCTGATTCTGCCTCTCCTTCTGAAGCCTGGGTCACATCATGGCATTTTGGATTTAGTTCCCCCTTTTAGTATTTATAGATGGGGACACGAAAGTCCAAAGAAATGGGGCAACTTGCCCAAGGTCAGTGAAGGAGACGGCACTAGATCTTAGGTGTCCCCTGTCTCCAGCCTGGCCAGGATTTACTTGGTCTCACAGGGAATGACCAGATTTATCCATGAATCTCAGAATCCCTGTAGGCGAGAGGGAGTGCCAGCTGTTAGAACAAATTAAATAAAATGCACCTCAAAAACATCATGCTAAGTGAAAGAAGTCAGAACTAAAAGGCCACATATTGTATGATTCCATTATGAAATATCTACAACAGGTGAATCCATAGAAACAAAGCAGATTGGTGGTTGCCAGGGGTTGGGGGGAAATGGGAGCAACTGCTTAATGAGCACAGGGTTTTATTTTGGAGTGATGAAAATGTTAGAGGTGGTGGTTGCACAATACTGCCAATGTACTAAATACCAGTGAATTATTTTAGAATGGTTAATTTCATGTTATGTGAATTTCACTTCCATTTTTTTAAAAAAAGATAAAATACCTATTTACACCCTAGGCTGCAAACACTTGCAACTCATTAGCTCCCATCAGGTAGAAAACAGCAAGCCGGGATGGGTTAGGTTTCTTGACGCTGGACTGTTATTGGCCAGGACAAGTTAGTAAGGGGGTCTGGGAGATTGAGAGGTGTGGCCTCTCCCCCAGAGGAGTCTGGGTTCTGCCATGCTGCCGCTGAGAATCCTCAAACTGAAAGGCAGGGTAATGTGGCCAGGGAAGTGGAGTGCCAAGGCTGAGCTGGTTTTATCTTAGAGAAAGGCAAAGAAAGATACGGAGTTGAATCCGGAAGGCTTCTTGGAGAAGGCAGCGGGGCCGGCTTGGTAGGACAAAGGGAAGGGTGGATTTTCTTGCTGGTGGGAAGAGACTGAGTGCAGGTTCAGGCAAGGTTGGAAACATCCTTCTCTTCGTCTCCTGGCCCCCGGACTCCTCTCTCCGGTCCTTCCCTGCCGGGTCTGGGAGCGATCCGGGACATGACGGCGCCGGGACGGAGCCGCCTTCCCCGCGGGGTGAGCGCTCCCTCGGGGGGCTCCCGCAGCCCTTACAAGGAGTTTGGCGGCGCTCGGACGGCCCCGCCCGCCCGCCTCCGTCGGCCCCTCCTCCCCACCAGGCCGGGCCGCGGGAACTCCGCGCGGCGAGACCGACGGTGCCTGGCCTGCGAGTGCCGGGGAAGCCCGAGGCCCCGGACGGGTGGGCGCGAGACTCGGGGCCCTTCGGCCGAGGACCCCGTGTCGCTCTCCGCGGCGTCGCCATGTCCTCGGTGTTCGGGAAACCTCGCGCGGGCAGCGGGTCACAGAGCGCGCCCTTCGAGGTCAACCTGGCCATCCTGGGGCGCCGCGGCGCCGGCAAGTCCGGTGAGTGGGGCTGGCAGGGGTGTGTGGAGGAGGATTAGGCAGGGTCCGCGGGAGTGGGTGAAGGAGACTGGGCGCTGTCGATCTGGGAGCAGGTTCCTCCACTGGCTTTGGGGTTTTCCCGCACTTAGATGGGCTGGGCGAAACACTGTGATTTTTTTTTTTTTTTGCCTCAATTCCTCTATTACTGGGCTCTTCTCTGTGTTCTCTCTGCTTTGCTCTCGGCTCCTTCCTCCTTTTCATCGATCTTCTGTTACTTGCCTGTCTCTTCCCTCTGTCTTCCAGCCGTTTTCCACCCACCCCCACTCTCTTGCCCTCCCTCCACCCCATTGTCTCCTCTTCCTGGGGCCGGCAGTTCGTTCTGGTGACTGACACCTTATGTACCGTTAGGATCCCCAGCCCAGGGACCCTCTGTGAGCTTAGTCCCAACCTTGCTGGTGTCTGAATTAGGCTGGGGGTGAAGGTGGGATGGAGGAAGACCCTCCTGTCCTGAAGGTAGTGGGTAGAAGACATTGGATATTGGGACTTCCCGGGAAGGGGCCACTCCCATCCCAATTCCCTGGAATTCAGAGACAAATTATGCGGTAGTATCAAATGTATCTCTTTCAAGCCAGATGCTTGTCTTAACTTTCTGGAAACACGTTGGATTATGGTCCCAGGTGCTGGTGGGTCCTTGAAGAACCAAGATGTTGAGCTTCTATTGTGATAATTTCTATCAACATGAAACTCTGCCTTTGTCATTCCTGGAAGTTCTTACCCCACTGGAGCCTAGGGTTGTGGGACTGTGTGTAGGGGGGGTCACCATAGGCAAAGTCTTGAGACTGAGAGACGGCTGCCACCGCCTTCCCTGCCAGCTCACGGTTCCAGGCAGATGAAGGTGGAAGAGCAGAAGGGGCTCTGCCATGGGCTGTTTTTCTGATTTTAGCCATTAAAGAATGACCAACATGGGCTCAATTCATTGTAGGTTTCCTTCCCTAGACTGCTCTTTGAAACTTGTTAGGGAAATACTCTTGCCTTTGAAGCCAGCCACCTGGCTCAGAGGGGACTTCGGAGTCTGGTTTTCCTACAGAAAAGATTTGCCCTCTTCCCTTTGAAATTCATATGGTTATCTGAAGCTCAGTCACTGGCACGTTTGGCCAGTGACTATATGAATGAAGGAATTTAAAATTTAAGATATGTATTCCCTAGTTA
>PVKY010014893.1:0-10396 GCA_004027775.1 Bradypus variegatus | reverse complement strand
CTCAGCCGACTCACTCACTCGTTTCAGAATGCAGACTCCTGGTTTCACCAAATGCACGTTCCCTGTGGCTTTAGCAGTCCTTGTTCGGCTGGTGCTACTTTGGAGGTGACGTTCTGGGTCACTTTCTGGTTTTTATTCATTGTTTTTCACGGAGGTGTCTCCTTGCTCTGTCTCACCTAGCCGCCATCATAGGTTCTCCAACACACATTCTCTTAAGAGCAGTGGGACCCTGCCTCGGTGTGAGAATAGAGCAGAAACATCAAACTCAAAATTCCACCATGGCAAGAGTCGACGCCCTGACAGAAAAGTCCCAGGTAAAAATGCCCATGCCTACCTCAGCATCTCCACAGTGAGTGGCTCTCCACCTCCTGACCTAAATGCCACAGGTGTCGCCGTGAACCACTTCACAACTCCCAGCTCTCTGCCACCAGGAAGACACACATCAGAGACGAAACCAGAGAACAGCATGTACTCACATTTTGTCACTTTTGGAACACCCTGACAGGTCAGTCAGAATGAAATTCACCTTAGAGATATAAAATATACTAACCTCACTAGTATATCAACCCTAAATATAACTCATCTTTCTTTTAAACTAAGAAAAATATGTGTCAGATGACGAAATTCAGATATTTTTAAAAGTTCATAGCACAAGAATATCGTTTGCCCACTCTTCTCCTAGGTCCTGGCACCACCTAGCCTATTCTATCTTCATTCAAAATAAGTCAGTCTGGTAATATGAAGTTCATATTTAAAGTTTATTCCTCAATTTCATTTATAGGATGTATACATAAGTAATATCACTGGTTTAATAAAAATGGAAAGGAAGAAAAGAGGGAAGGAAGGAGGAAAAGAAAGAAAGAGAAGGAAGAAAAAAGAAGAAAAGGAGAAGAGGAGGGGAATAAAAGAGTGAAAAAAGAACTGATCAGGTCAATAGCTAGAGAAATACCCAAGTAGTCAAAACAAACCTACCAGTGTGGGAATTCCACTTGGAGAATCCACTCCTTCCTTCCAGGTCTGTAGAAAACGGAATTTGCTTTGGCACCATTCTTAAAATTCATTTTCAAACTTCTCCTTCAACAAGGGTCAAATCACCTAGAAAGTCTGACTTTCACATTCTTAATTCCTATCGCTGGAACTAGGGTTGATAAAATAGAACCTAAAATATTTCATTTCAAGATAATTATTGTCAGCCCTACCAAAAGATATTTACCCCAACTGCTTAAAATAAAAAGAAGGAAGTACAACAAGCCAAGTAGCAATAATAGCAAAGGTGTGAATTTATCCACCAGAGGTGTTAGAAGTCCTGTCCTTCTGGGATCAGGCTAGCTTTTCAGTCCAGCCACAGAAGATACTGAGTTCTGCAATTAGCTGCAATGCCACCAGCTCCAAGTCACGCAAGGAATGACGTTTCTTCACCTTGTCACAGTGTTGTCACATGCTAGACACTTCATAGCAACAAAAACGCTTGCAGAATTAACTCCCATAAATACCATCTAAAACTTTCCAAAGTTTGGGGAGAGCTCATTATTTAAAATGAGGATACTGCTACCTGCTCTCTGCCCTTACAATCACAGACTGAGCTTTATACTAAACACACAACCATGTTCACAAATGTTTTCTAACTGAACAGCCCTGAGGAGCAGGCCTGGACAGCACTGTCAACTAGAAGCCCAGAGAGGCTGAGTAACTTCCCCAGGGATACAAAGCTATTTAAATGCAAAACTGGAAATGACCCACATCTATCAGTCTCCCATTCCAGTGTGCATTCCACAGAAAACAATTCACTGCCCTAATAGAGACATAACATAAAACTGAAAAAAAAAAAAAACACAAAAAAAGATGGGTAAGAAAAATGATGGATTTGGAGGCTTAAACGGACCTAGGTTCAGGTCTTGGGTCCACTAAGATGTGTGGCTACAGGCCAACCTCTCTGCAACTCAGTTTCCTCATCTGTAAATAATGAGGATCATATCTGCCTTAAAGGGTTACATGAGGCTTTGATAAAATTAGACACTCAAAAATGTTTATTTGTAAATATATTTTTACAATTAATGGTTTCTGGGTCCCAGAATTCTTAGTTTACAAAATAAAAATATGAAAAAAGAAAAAAGTTCCACAGAACTCCCCAGAAGAGACCCAGAGGCTATCAACCAGTATCTGGAGTACCTATTTATATCGAAGGTAAATGCTACAAAGAGTTTTGTTGTGTTTGGAGGCAGCAATTAAAAAGTAGAGACCAGGCTGGTTTGGGATTGCCAGGATAGATCCCTCACAGGAACAAGCTAAATCCAAGTCAGAGTACCAATAACATAGTACTCAGCAGAGAGCACCCTGGCGCACACACCACCACCCCTTTCGACAAGTCTTGAACAAACAAGGGGACAAGGGCCACTCTCTTTGCATACGTCCCAAACAGTACTACAAGAAACACTAGCGCTCCAGGCTCTGAAAATCTGAACTGTTTAAAAACAAAAAACAAAAACAGCTTTCCAGCATGTCTCAACTATATTTGGCCATGACTCCTTTTGTACCAGAAAAACCTTTTAACTTCTGGAGAAATACAATTTGGGAAACCCTGCCTTACTGCAATGCTGTCATACTGGTAGTCTCTCCTGAGCTTATGGCTGCATTAGAATCACCTGGGGACTTATTATAAAGGTAAACTGGTGGCCTCCAGTTTGAAAATCAATGAGTTAGTTCTATTTTAAATAGGCACCCCAGGTTATAACAAAGTTAGAAAACCAGAACACCAGTGGGTTTAGTTTTCAGCTCTCTCATCATAAAGACCAACAGTAGCTCTCAAACTTCAAAGTCTACAAGTCACCTGGAGAACTTGTTTAAAAAAAAAAAAAAAAAAACTTGCACAATGCTAAGCACCACCCGAGATTCAGATTCACAGCCTCTGGGGTGCAGTTTGAGAACTACATCTGTAGACGGTATAACTGGAAGTTCAATGCCAACTGGCCATAAGCATCCTCATCCTAACCCCTCTATCTCATTAGAGGTTAAATAATTAGGGATTGAGCATTGAGGGGAAGGGAGGTAAAAGGTTATCAAAGAGCTGCAGTGTCATTATAAAAGATGATTTCAGTATTTGTTTTAAGATAAATTATGGCCCAGTTTGAAGATTACTGCTTTAACTGATCAATATTTTTGATGGTCTGAGAATGACTCATGGAAATCTGATCTCTTCCCTGGTCTCCACATGTACCTCATTACTGGCTTTAAAAGGACTGGCAAAAATCAGACCAACCAACAGGATCCAGTGTAGCTGATTCACAGCCACTTCAATTGATCAGATGCTTTATAAGAATTGGTGCAACTGTTGGGTCCAAATGTTGTAATATCACCAGCTGTTCCTTTCTAAGCTTCAAAGCCCAAATTTCTACAGGACTCATCAAATGGTAAAATACATTCCCTTATATTCCCTGTGATAGAAATGAGCTCCTTTCTAAAGATCTTTAGTAACTTTCTCTTGAGAAAATACAGTAAATAGAAATATTACTGTAAAGCAGGGACAGGGTCACATTACATACAGATTCCAGTAACATATTCTGTGTTATGTTTAAAATTTTGAAGAATATATGTCAGCTTCTATAACTTTGGCAATGGTCCTATGAAAAAATTTTTTGAAAGTTTTTTTAACTAGTTAGTTTTTAAAAACTAATTATGGCTACACACAGCCAGGTCAACTTCTATTTTCAATTCACAACACCAATATGACTATTTCTATAGCCAGAGATAGGTGTGCCTTCTTATCTTTTAAAAAGTACTGTAAGTTCTGGGGCTCAAGTGCTGTAACAAAATTAACATCAGCCTATGTAAGTGATATAAATAATATGATGGTTTTGACATTTTTTGGTAGAAGGGTAGCATGGTTCAGAGCAGAGCTGTAAAAGGAAGACAAAGCTGCCTACCCTTCTACAAAGTTCCCTCACTGACATCAATTACTGAGCATTCAGGCTTTGCATTAGACACAATGTAAGCAAAGATGAATGAAGAGCAAAATAAAGCTTCTAACATTAAGGATTTTATAATGTAGGGAGTGAAAACAGATTCTGAACAAACAGGTATAAAAAGCCAGAAAATGGAGCAACTAATGCTTTGCCTAGAAGAGGTTACATCCTGGGCAATGCATGGAAGAAGTTTCTCCAAGCACAGCAAATGACACATAAAAGTTGTAGCACTATAAAACTGCGTACATTGATCAAAGCACTGCAAGGGGCAAGTGAAACTGGATTATACGGTTCAGGAAAAGATGATGAGTGTCAAATGCTTAGGTGAGGGAGCCAGTGAAGGTAGGTAAGAAAAATGATTGGATTTGAGAAACCACTAGGTGAGATTATGAAAGGTGAATGGGTTAAGCGGATGGATGGAATGAGTTAAAATTTGTAAAATGCTTAAAACAGTGCTGGGCAAATAACTGCTTTCAGTGTTTGTTACGAGAGCATCCACTACACTACTGCAAGGTCCAGGCAATAGATAAAAAGGGCTCGAGAATGAGGTGATAGAACGGAATTGTGAGGAAAACTGCAAAACTAGAATTTCTGTGCCCAATTAAATATGGAAAATGAAGGAACAGGAGGAAACAAGGTAGACTTCTAGGCTTGAATTGGACAAATGAATGAGTCATAAGAGCTTTAACCAACCATTAGCAAAGGTAAGAAATATAAATCAAGGGAGGTTTAGGACGGAGGAGGGAGATAATGCATTTGGCTTTTGAATCAGAAGTACAATATGATATTTCTTATACTTAAATCATTTGGGTCTCAAACTCCTGGTAAGGTGAATAGTTTACTTACTTTACAAAAAGATTCAAAGATATTACAGATTTTCCTGGAATAGTGTAACTAAAACATCTCAGACAGCAGAACTACAAGCCAAGTCCTCTGCCTCCTGGTTCAGGTTTATTGCTAATTCACCGATTTGGCCAGAGGAAAGCACTGTCAACCTAGTTTTCTATTTTTCGCTAAACCACCCAGCTTCCCTGTACTACAGAAAAATGCATTCATTCAAAGATATAGAAGCCAAAAAGTTGTAATGTTATCAAGTAACCCAGGAATCTTTAGATATATTCAATCATCAACATATCTTCACTCTTCTTCTAAACCGAGCTCCATTCTTCTAGAGCTTACCTATGAATGGGTTGGATGTCATTCTCAGAAACGTTTCACTGCCTACAAATAAAGGCCATGCTCCCTGGGGTGGGGTTCTTTGTATTGTTCCATCCGGCTGATCTAAAATCTCTAGGCTTATTTCCCACTACACCTTTCCCTGTACACTATGCAGCCCCTTGACTCATGCTACTGCTTCTTTAGCCTCAGTTGCCCTTCCTCCTTTCTAGATTATGCAAATCTATTCATTCCAGGCCCAATTCAAATGCCTCTGTGAAGCCTACGCAAACCCAAGTCAGAACTGACTGATGTTGCTTTATAGCACACAGCACTTTTGTCGTATTTTTTTAAAAAATTTCTTGAAATGAAATTATGTAAGTGAGATCTTTTAAAAGATGAATTCTAGGTGGCAAGAGCAAGGAATAACAGATTGCCAGTCAGGAGAGCTGGATGGAGACGACACTACAACTTAGTAGTTAAAAGCAAGAACTTCAGACCCAGACCACCTTGGTTCAAACCCTGGCTCTGACATTTGGTAGCATGCGGAGTTGGGTGACTTACTTCTCTGTACCTCAGTTTCCTACCTATAAAATGGAATAACAGAGGTACTTTAGTCAAGTTCATGCAATAATGCAGCTTTTATTATTAGTCTGGCCCTGAAGCTAAAAAGCTGCATGACCTTAGGCAAGTCACTTCATATCTCAGCCTCCTCATCTGTAAAGTGAAAGGGGTAAATTAGAGGCCCTGTGCAGTTCTGGAATTGTTCTAAACTTAGACACATGAGAGCATTAAAACCACCCAATCTGCCCAAACAGGCAGACTCAACTTCATTCATTTTATCAGTCATAATAATTTCACATAAAATCAGCTCAATCACCATGTATCTTTCAATTCCAGTTCAATATTACATCAAAAGAAGGTTTCCTCATATAGAAATAAGTAAAATATAGAAAATACCTACAAATGTATTGTTTTCCTATTTATACTCAATTATGGAGTTCAGTTTAACTTTACAGAATTAAAAAATTATAAATATTATGCGAAGACAAATTTACTGTAAAAAGAGGAAAGCTTAAATTTTTTATTTACTTCAAAAAATTGTTAACCTGAAGGCACCAAAGCAAATCTTTGTTTCATTTTCCAACCACTAACTTTTTTGTACATAGTTCTGCTTATACATAGTTCCACCACCCCCAACTGCTTTTTTTCACCCTAGCTTTTTCAGCATGGCCTTTATTGTAGGTAGCAGTCCCTGAACTTTATAAAGTAGTCTGCCATTTTAGACACTGGCGAGGTCCATTGGCTACACTACTGCAATCCTGAGGAACAAAGAAAAAAAAGCATAAATTGAAGGGTCATGTTTTCCTGCATTTCCAAGAATGCAGAGTTCATCCATGTATGAAACTGCCTTTCGCATTCCTCAAAAGTCTGTGCTGACGTCCTGTAAATGGAATACAGGCCCCTTCCCTTCAGTTCACGTAGATTCAGACTGAGGTGAAACTCAAGTGTTTCTGGTACAGGCCAACACTGTCCCTACTCCTTTCAACTCCCCCAAGTTCTCTCTTGCTAGTACTTTCGCTAATCACGGTTGTTCCCTGCATTCGCTCGCTCAAGCTCACTGATAACTGGCCAAGTACTATCTTCCATCCCCCCATACTCATTAATTCAGAAAACATTTATCAAGTGACTACTTAGTGTCAGACACTACGCAACGGTCGACAAGGCAGATACGGTCTCTGGCATATGCTTTCAGGTTTTAGTTGAACGGTCTTGAGAGAATTTTAAAGAGCAATTATAATAAGGTTATTCAGAACAGTGCACCGTGCAGCAGGAGCACACAGCAGGACCCATAACCCAGCCTAAGAGCATCAGACTTCCTGGAGAAAGTGACATTTAAGTTTACAATGAAGAAAAGTAAAGAGTGGGGGATAAGAACACACCAAAAATAGGAAAGCCTGAGGCAGGAGACTATGACATACTTGAGGAAGCAAAAGAAGTTCACTATGATTAGAGGCTTATTGAGGTGGGGGGTGGGGGGGTTGTACAGGACACAGGGCAGGCAAAACATGAGGCTGGAGGAAGCAGCTGCCCATCAGGAAGGCTCCTGCTGGTGCTACGATCAAAACACTTCATATTCCCTTTGCTTAAGATCCATTTCTCAAGTTTCATCAATAGACCAATACCAATTATCAGATAATCAGATAACTAAATCCATATAACATGCTATATTAGCAAGTCTAGTATGTTAATGAAAGGGAATCTTATGTGCATTTTAACACAGACTTTCGGGAGGCAATTCTTTCACTAGGAAGAGTGATGATAAAATGAAACTTTTAGGCTCCAAGACAAACTAGTGGAGAAAATCTTTTGGATCTAAAAGGGTTTCCACTTGTTTCATTTACCTATGTTTGCTATACATTTCCCCAAAGTAGCTGATTAGTCAAAATAATTAGTACTAACAAAATAAAACAGTATAAGATGTACTACATTCCATTACCATTATTATTGCCCAACATTCTAAAACATCTAGCACAATAAATTGAGAAACAGAATGGATAGAGAAAAGTAGAAAGAAAATATTTACTTGCAGGTGATAAGTCTACATGAAAAGCCCAAATGTATCAAGTAAAATGGCATCAGACATAGTAAGGCGGTCAGTTATAAAATAAAAATACAAAAACAATGGCTTTAATAAGCCACGAAGAATCAGTTAGAAAATATAATTGAAAAAATTCCATCACAAGAAAATTTGTAAAACGGCTGGGAATAAACTTAAGCACAGAACTAGAATACAGAAAACTACAAGTTTTTGCTTAGAAAAATAAATCAGTAACTAAACAGTATGATCCTGGAAATGGGCCTAATGAATACTGCAAAGATTATTTCTCATTTAAATGCCTCTAAAATTGAATGAATTTCCAGGGTACCATAACAAATACACCATAAAAAACTAGAAGAATGTATAGTTTCCTGGTAGAGAAGGTATTTCTAACCTGTACACTAGCAGAAATCAGAAATGAATTAACTGGCAGATTTAATTACATGGCAAAAACACAAAGCAAAATTAAAATACAGAGGAAATCACCCATAAAGGATTATACTATCCTTCATATGTTAACGACTTATATATACCCACAAGGAAAAAATGAACAGACCAAATAAAAAAATGGGCAAAGGACACCTTCGTCGGTCACTGTGTCCTTGCTAGAGAAGCAGCTTGATCCAGAACCCCTGGAAGGAACAGGCCCCAAGGCCCCAAGTGCCCCAACCCCATCCTGCTCTTCAGTCAACTGGACCAGGAGTGACCTGATGAAACTGAGCCAATAAACTATTCCACTCTTAAGAAACCTGAGTCGCAGATACTCACGGCATTCAGATGATGATGAATACTTTGAACTGAAAGATCATGTAATGTAGGGGCTGAAGTGAATGACAATACAAGCCAAAGCCAGGTGGGATAAAGGGTAATGGGAACAGAAAATAAGTATTGATGAGGACATGCAGAAATTGGAATCCTGTGCATTGCTGGTGGGAAAGAAAAATGGTACAGGCACTGTGGGAAAGAATTATGGCAGTTCCTCAGAAATTTAAACAGAATTATTATATGACCCAGCAATTCCACTCTTAGGTATATATCCCAAAGAACTGAAAGCAGGAACTCAAACAGATACTTATACACTAGTGCTCATTACAGTATTCACAACCACCAAAAAATAGAAACAACCCAAATGTCTATTCACAGATGAATGGATAGACAAAATGTGGCATTTCATATAGATTAAGCCATAATTAAAAGAAATAAAGTTCTGATACATGCAACAACATGGATGAACCATGAAAACATTATGCTGAGTGAAGACAGACAAAAAAGGACAAATATTGTATGCGTCTACTTATGTGAAATATCACAAATAAGCAAATTCACAAAAAATAGAGACAAGTTAAGCAAATAGAGACAGAAAGTAGATTAAAAACTACCAGGGGCTTGGGGTGGCGGATAGAGAGTTAATTGCTTAATGGATAGAGAGTTTTCTGTTTGGGGTGATAAAAGTTTTGGTCATGGATGGTTTTAATAGAAGCACAATATTGTAGATGCAGTTATCACTGTATTATACACATGGGAGTAGTTAAAATAAGAAATTATATGCCATATGTATTAACATGAAAAAAATTAAGTGGTATGAGAGAAAAGCAGCCACAAATCAATGGAGAAAACCAGTATGCAAAGAAAAGCAAGAGGGTGGAGATGTGCAGAGAGAAGCAGAAACGGACCTCAAGGACACGATAGTAGCCTGGCTTCTAACCTCCCACTTCTCTAGGAGGTCTCACTGTACTCTGTGTTCTCTTCTTGGGTTTATAAACCAGACTGTCTGTGACAGCCATCTAATAAAACTAATTCAAGTAGGTTTTCAAGCCACTGCAACAAGCAACTACATCACGAGTTATGAGCAAGCAATTCAGAAAAAGGAAAAACAAATGAGAATTACCCATGTGGGGAAAGTATTCATCCATGAGTTATCAAGAAGTACAAATTAAAGGACTCAGCTTTTTCACCTACCAAATTTGCAAAGATAAAAAGACACTTAGATAATATAAGTAAAGGAGGGTATGGGAGGAAATAGGCTTTCAAAAAAAAGATGGGAGTGAAAATAGGATAAAACTGTTTAGTTTTAATAAGTCTTAAAAATGTGTATATCCTAAGAACATTTATACTTCTAAGCATTTACTCTAAGGAAATGATCATAAATATATACCAAAACTTACTGAAGGATATTTTCTGCAGTACTATTTATAATAAGAATATAAAAGAAACAAACTTAAAGGTTACTTTGGTAGTGTTTCTCAAACATCACTCACATTGCTTCTATGATTTTTGTACTATATGTGGTGATTCACTTAATATCATTCCTAAAGTCAACTCAATTTTTATTTAACCTATTCTTTCAACAAGTACTCACTGAAGGCCTAAGATGTGCCAGGGACTGGAGATTCAGCAGTAACCAAAACAGACGGAAGTTCCTGCCTTCGTGGAGCTCTTTTAGCGGAACAGATAACAAACAAGATAAATAAAACATAGTATGTTAGACAGGAATATGGCTAAGGAGAAAACGTAAAGCAGGCAAGGAGAATGAGGACTTAGGGGAAAGAGTTACCATTTTAGAAAGAGTAGCCAGGAAAGATTAAAGACCTGCAGTGGGGAAGCTGGCCATAGGACTCTCTGGGGGTAAGTTTTCCAGGAAGAAGGAATAGAGAGCGCAAAGGAGAAGAGTGGGAACATG
>PVKY010014892.1:0-10405 GCA_004027775.1 Bradypus variegatus | reverse complement strand
TCCTCATTTGGCCAAGAGATCCTTCCAGTTTCTCAATCTGTTAACAATAGATCTGCCTCTGGGAGACTTGCTCTGGCCTTATTCTCTCCCCGAGCTTGTGGGAGGGGGGTACTCAAAGTTCAGGGTGAATTGCCCCAACGTGCTGATTACTGTGCCCAGCCCGCGGTCTCTGGCTGGTAATAATTATAGATTTCCTTTGTGGTTGATTCCATTGGTTGCCATGGCAACGGTGCAATAGCTCCACTAAAGCGCTGTCACGGTGATTTAGAACCAGCAGTCTCCCCTCTGGGCACCCCCATCCCCTTGCTGTCGTCATGGCAACTGATGAGCAGCATGTGACCGAAAGCTGTGTCCCCTCCCATCCCCCCACCCCCATTTCCAATTCGGGGTCCCCCGTGGACAAGGAGTTGGGCCCAGGGGAGGCTACAGTGATCGGCCCAGCCCCGGCCTCCCCCACGGAGAGGGGGTGTGCCCCTCGAGGTCCTGGTGATGAGTTTGCGCCCCTGGGAGCCCTTTCGTGGTCGTGGCTGCCGCAGACTGGACCGTGGCAGCTTCCTGGGAACGCCGGTTAGGCACCTGCTACTTGGGATCTCTGCCTTGTCCCCAGGGGGGCTCCAGAGCCTCTTAGTGAGCAGGGGGCGAAATTAAGGGGAAGGGGAAGAAATAGCCCATTTCAGAGGGTCCCAGATGATGGGGCTCATCTTTCCATCCAACCAAGCTGGGCCTTACACTCAGTCTTTTTAAAAAATCTGCTTCCTCGCTGTCTTGCACGCGTTTTCTCTGTCTCTGCTTTGTTCCCGTGCAAATGTGTTCCTCTCTGTTCCTGTCTGCAAATCTCTTTCTGAATCCGGCTTTCGATCTCCCTTTCCCGCTCTCTCCTCCTCCCCCCACCCCCTCTCCTCCACCTTCTCCCCACCCCTCTCCTCCCTCTCTCTCTGGGTACCAGCCGCGGGCATCCTTTTCCCCAGCCTGCTTGGCTTCCGAGGGGCTTTCTCCCCACTCTGGCTGAGCCTATGGTCTGGGAACGGCCTGGAAGCCCAGTGCAGCCCCGGAGGGGGCAGCTGGCAGCTGGCAGGAGCGCTTAGGCTGAACCCAGCCAGCCGTGTCCCCGAGGCTCTGCAGAATGGCATAAAGGAGGCATTTTAAGCAGGAGAGCTGGGCTGGCTGCAGGACCCTGCCTACCTGGCACCGTGAGTGTACCCATGTGTGTGTGTGTGTGCACATGTGTGTGAGTTTAACATGTTTGTTTTTCCTTGTGTATCTGCATATTTATATGTATCTGCTGGCATGCAGAGGTTTGTCCCCACGTGTGTTGCTGCCTTTATCTGTGGTGTTGGTGTGTGTGTGTGTGTGTGTGTGTGTCTGAGTCCGTGTGTACAAGTGCTTCTGCATGTGGCTTTCTCTCTGAAGGACACAAACAAACATGACAGATTTTGCAAGGCTGCTTTGTGGAGTGATCACAGCGGGACAAGCCCCTTTAAGGTGGGAACAAAATTAATAAACAAAGATGGATATCAAAATGATAACTAAGAATTTGCACTTGTTTGTAGACTTGCAGAACCAATTTCCACCCATGAAATGAAGTCAGGGTCACCTTGAAAAGGCATCTTTGCCCAAGCTCCAAAATTAATCCTTTCCAACTGTTCTAAGGACTAAAACGGCAAACTTCTCCTGTTTCTCTTTGAAACTCGGGAGAATGGACGACTCCGAGGTGCTATGGGAGGTGCTTTGCTTGATTCCTTCCGCAAGGCAGGAGTTTGCGGCAAGAATCTCTTCCCTGACAACCTGGATGACTTATGCCGAGAGCAGGTGGGAAGACGCTTTAGATGGTGATTTCCCTCAGTCTCTTACTTTTGAGATGGAAAAGAAGTTCAGTTTTAATTTTTTTCCATGAAAGTGGCCCATGCCCCCAAGAGGTGGCAAGAAAGCAATTTTAGAAAGCAGAATGGCGCTTGCAGGGCAAATGTGGTGGTCCTGGCCTTCCGAGGTCCTGCCATTGGTGGGGGTGAGCAGGGGGCCGAGTCACCCAGGAAGGGGCTCCTTGGGGCCCTGCCTGTCCCCGAATATTGAGGAGGCTTGGAGGCAGCCACGCTGGTGAGTGCTGGCTGGGGGCTTGGCACTGCTCTGGGCACACTGTTGAGGGGACAGAACAAGGGCGCAGCCCAGCCTCAGGACATTTCCGGTGTAAGTGGGAGCAGCCCCCAATGACATGCAGCGGCTCACACTCAGAGACATCGCTGCACCTTCCTCTTCTGCCAAGACGCCAGCCTGTTCCTCTGGCTACACCGTCCCCCGCCACATGGCCTCTGCCCACCGTGCCCTGCATCATCATCCAGAACTCTAATCATCTTTCAACTTCCTCCACCACTGCTTCCAGGAAATCTTTAACTTCCACCCCGGTAGAGCTGAGGCTCCCCGCTTCCTCCTGCCGTCACACCTCCTACCCCTGGCTTGTGTGTCCTTTGGTGCCCTCCCCTCCCCTGCCCCATTTGCCTGGAGCCTCAGCCTCAGACGAGTGGGGAAATTTGAATATAGACTATATGTTAGATAATAAATGATACATTTCCTGAGGGTGATCATCGTACTGAGGTTATGTAGGAGAACGTTCTTTTTCTTAGGAGTTACATGTGAAGGATTGAGGGATGAGGTACCATAATGTCTGCAACTAACTCAAAAACTCTCAAATAATTCAGAAAATAGATGACACGGTTCGGGAGCTATAGATAGATGATCAATAGACAGATGGGTGATAGATAGGTGACAGAGATAGGCAATAGGTAGATGCAGAGATTGAGCACATAGGTGGCAAAATGTTAGCAATTGGTGGATCTCGGATTACCGGTGATTGTTATGCTGTGCTGGCAACTTTCCTGGAGGTTTGAAAATTTTGTAGTGCCCGTGACCACAAGCCTGGGCTTCTGCTGAGCTTTGACACAGCTTATCTCATTGAATCCTCAGAGCAGCCCTCGGCGTAGAACTGTCTATCAGACCCATTTCCCAGTTGGGAAAACAGAGGTGGACGGCTCGCCCAAAGACGCATGGTTGGTTGAATGGCAAAACCAAGATTCAAACCCTGGTTTGCATCATTCCAAAACCCATGCAGTTCTTCCCACTCTGCTTTTGGGTAATGACTAAGGATAACTCAACAGTCTCGAACCTCTAGAAGGTAAGTCTCTGGTTTCAGTCTGAGTGACTTTGACTCTGCTGCAGTGTAAAGATTCAGAGCTGGTTCTCAAGCCAGCCTGGGTTTGCATCCTGGCCATTTAATGGCTGTGTGATCTTCAGCAAGTCACTTAACCTCTCTGTGCGTTTCTTTTCTTTTTTTTTTTTTTTGTGAGACAGGAATAATAATATCTACTTATGACCATTCTGAAAATTAAAGGAGCTGTTCTCTGTAAAGAGCTTAGAACAGGGTTTCAAGCCCCTAGCGAGGGATCAGTAGGTGTTTGTTGCTGCTACCGCCACCACTGCTGTTCTGATAGCTCTTGTGATCCCAATGATTGACAAACCTAGCAGTTCTTTCTCCTGCACCCAAGGTCAGCTTCCCGGGCACACCACCGTTGCATATTCAGAAGGGCACCACGCTCAATTTAATGCTCTGCTGTCACCATCTCAACATTCTCGCTCATTTTGAACAAAGGGCCCCCTGTGTTCATTTTGCACCGGGCTGCACACATTATGTAGCTGTCCTGTCTGAACCCCTTTTGTTCAGACCCCACGGAAAACAGCCCTTAGACTAAATAAATGCCTGTGAAGACAGCCCGGCTCCAAACGGGCCCAGGCAGGTCACTGATAAACCAGCACACCGGACCATACGTTCCTTTGGCCGCACTCCAGTCTAAAATTGTATATTCACCCACACTGTCAGTGCAGTGGCCGCTCGCCACCTCTGGCAATTGAGCACTTGAAGTGTGGCAAAGTCCAAATTGAGATGTGCTGTGAATGGAAAATGCACACTGGATTTCAAAGACGTATGAAAAAAAAAAGAATGTAAAATATTTATTAACAGTGATGATTGATGTATCGATCATGGGTTGAAATGATCATATTTTTAGTTATATTGGGTTAAGTAAGACACATTATTCAGCCTGCCAGGTTTATCCATCCCTGGGCGAGGTGTGAGTCAGTTTCCAGGCTGCTAGAGCCCTGCTTTGGCGTCGAGCCGCCCTTCCCAGACGGTCCCCCAGGCACCCCTCTCTAGCGGGGTCCCTACTGCAGATCCACTTCATCCATCTTCTTCCTCTCCCTCTGAGATACCCCAAGACACTGACTTTTATACCCAAAGAGTTTGTCAAGTTTTCTAAAGATATTTGTAAGGCAGCAGGGTGAGGGGAAAGAAACTGAATTTGGAACTAAAAAATCTAACTTAGGAATTAAATTAAAATCCCCTCTTAGCGGGTTGATCTTGGGCATGTTACTTAACCTTTCTGTGCAGGGAAGCAGAATAGCACTAGCTTTAGAGTATTGCAGACCTGGGTTTGAAGCCTGGCTCTGCTGCTTACGAGCTGTGTGTCATGGGGCAAGTCGCTTACCCTCTCTGAACTCCAGATTTATCTCTGCGATGGAGGTGATGATGTTGCTGTGTAAGAGTGCTGTGAGGGTAAGATAAGATGGAAGCAGAGAAAATGCCTGGCCCACCCTAAATCCCTGCATTCTCTATGGGGATGATATCCCCCCTTTAGTAAGGGGGAGGGGGCAAATTGTTTCATGGGGTGGGTGACAAACTCTTGTTATTTATGTATAAAGCACAGATATGTATACAATAGAGGATATCTGTACAGGATATCTGTGGAAATAAAATCTCATGAAGGGTCAGTCAAAAAAGCTGTTTAGGGGAATGATAATGCAAAAAAGGTTGAGAAACCTTGTATTAATCTGATGGACAAAACTTGGAGAGGGCTTTTCAGCTCTCGTCTCTGAAGTTATGTTAGTGGTGGGTTGGAATTCCATTGTTGAGTTTGACAAGCGTTTATCGAGCATCTCCTAATGCCAGGTGCCCTTCTAGACCCCGAGAATGCAGGAGTAAGCAAACTGCCCCCCAGGGCTTGCTTTCTGGAGCCTCTGAGGTCCCCGGGGCAGCCCCTGCCTCGGGGTGGCCAGCCCCAAACAGGTACTCCATGGGTAGCAGTCTGGGGTTTGGAGGCCTTTTTAGCCCACCTCTCCCCAATGGCCCCCTGACTTCCCTGGGAACCCCATTCTCACCTCCACAGATGGAGAACCTCTGTAAAGACCTCCCAGGGAGTGTACCCCTCTCCAAGTGGAGCTGCCCAAACGCACAAGCCTCCCAAGGCCACGCTAAGGTACAGGAACCAGCCTTCTGCTTTCTATTTGTTTTGTAGTTTCCCCCCCTTTGCATTAGAGCTCCTTAGAAGGACCAAAACAGAGCCAGAGAGGGAGTGTCTGTAAGTTCACTCATCGCACTTAGGATTTGTGGGACAGGTGTTCATCCACTAGGAAAGCCGTCCTGAGAGCTCCGTGCAGGGGCCCCATCCTGAGCAGGCGGCACCTGGGTCCCCTGTCCTGCCCCCTTCCAAGGGGGTGGAAAAGGAAGGACCCTGGCTGGGGATGGACCTGGTGGTCAGTTCGTGGCCTGCAGTGGACATTAGTTGCGCCTTCCCTGGGTGAGCCCTGCATCAGATGTTGGGGGAGCGGAGATGAACCGTTATGCTGATGACTGTCATCTCAGTGTGACCCGATCTTACCGGTCCTCTGTCTCCTCCACTGGAGTGTAACTCCCGGAAGGCAGGGTCCTGCTCTCTGGCCCACCTGCCCCACCCCCAGGTCCTCAGGATTTAGTGTTGTATTGTCAAGCAGTAGACAGCCAGGAAATCCCAATGACCTGCAGTGAATCCGTGAATGAATTAATGATATTCATGGGTTGATGGGTGTGAAAGAGATGTGGACAGATCCTTAGATGAAAGGGTCACATTGGACGTGAGACTGAAAACCATAGAAGAACACATTTATTAAGAAAAGGTGGCAGATGTTGACATCGTTGAAACTAGTCAGTGCGGATAGCCATGTTTGTTCAGCTTCCTGTACGTTTGAAATTTTTCATAATTTTTTTAAAAATATAGATTGCTGGAGAAATACAGAGGAGGGGTATCTAACCCTGAATTGAGAGTCAGGAAGGCTTCCTGGAGGAGGTGTTAGCTGAAATGAGCCAACAGAAGGGTCCATGAGAGCTAAGGGACTGTAAACAGGAGGCAGAGGGGACTTTCCCGGCAGACATCACAAGCAAAGCCCTGGTGGTGCGAGGCTGTGCAGTTTAGGGTGCAGAGAGGGCAGGGAGGGAGGGAGAGGCCGCCTGTGTGCGCAGCCAGGCCACCACCATCCACCCTGGGGGTGCCCAGGAGCCAGCGAGCGGCTCAGGCGGGGCAGCGTCTGCGCCAGCTTTGCTTGGTGAAAAACAAAACGGTTCGATTAAAGCCCTCGACCTACCTGTTTGCCTGGAGGGTGGTTGAGCTTTTTGCACGTGTCTCGAGGATCATTTTAGAAATTTGGGGTTTTTGTTTTGTTTCCTCAAGTTTTTTATCTCTAAAAAGTGTCAAGAAGCCACAAGGTAAAATGCAGGCATTTTTTCCTAAAGGCCGGGTGGAGAAAGCATCTTCATAAGAGGCCGGGAACCTGGGAGGTGTGGACCCCTGGTGTGCCGCCCCCACACAGAGGACCCAGCTCCTTTCGTCTCGTTGTCTTTGCTCCGATCGTTGGTTCTGCAGGCAAAGCACTGGGAAGCAGCTTTGGTTTTTTCGGTTTTGACCCCGGTGGCTGTTCTGGCCCCACGCGTTGCTAACCTCAGAGCACCTCGAGACTGGCTGCTGGCCCCAGGCTCTCTTTCCAGACCCCAGTGGGCACCACTTTCTGCCCTCTGGACTGCGCTGTTGCCCTGAACAAAGCTTGAAAGAGTCGCCGGCTGTGCAGTTAATGCCTGCAGCCATCTGCCCTCTGCCCTCTGCCCTCAGCCATCCCCCAGAAGATGGCAAGCATGCCCTCAGTGGGCAGATGAAGTTTAATGTGTCGTACAAACAGGCTGCCAGATGGTGAGGTACAGCCAACACACAGATGCCATCCAGAAGGCCAGAAGGTTCTGCCAGAGCCCTGGGGTTAAGGGCCGTTGTGGTCACATTAGAGGCAACAGCGAGCTCTCCTGTTTGGTTGAAATAGTTGGGGGAAGGTGATGCATCCAGACACTTTTTAATTTTTTGCAATTGTTTTTTGCTGTGGCAACACACACACATACACACACCAATGTGCCCATCTAACCATTTTTAAGTGTATAGTTCAGTGACATTAATTGCATTCCCAATGTTGTGCTACCATCATCACCCCCCATTTCCAGAATGTTGTCATCATCCCAGACAGAAGCTCTGCACCTCGGAGCAGTGACCCCCCTCCCCTAGTCCAGCCCCTGTAGCCTCTAAGCTACTTTCTGCCTAGGATTTTATTATAGATATTTCATACGAGCGTGTGTTTGCTGGAACACTTTTTGATCACTGTCTCCTGGGATCTCCCCTTCACTGGCTGTCAGCACCAAAATGCTAAACAGGTTGGCAGGAAGAACGGGAAACAAGAAAGTGTAGGCCAGCTCTCTGTCAAAGGTCAATTTTTTAAAACACTCATCAAGCAGCCTCCGTTATCTGGAGGGGTCCTAAGTATTGTGCAGCTGTACAGATGGCAGTTCTTCCACTCAAAGGACTTCATATGCTGTTGAGTGGGACAGGGGTCCTCGTATATATAATTTGGAGGGAATAGCAGGAACTTGAACTGAGGTACACAGGAAGTGCCGAGTGTGGGTTGAGGCTGTGGTTGCTCCGTGAGGGCAATAATGGGCCGGGAAGGACAGGTGAATACCTGTCTGGAGGTGGCCGGAAGATGAGAGCTCAGGAAGGCTGTGGATAGGACAGGAAGAGCTACCTGTCTGTCCGAAGCTCTGTTCCCAGAGAAGGGGGTACATGTCGGGCTGAGGTATCTGATGGGGTTTCTGGGTGAGGACCGAAGCCACCATCATGGCCGGGCCCCCACGTCAGGCTCTTCAGACCCAGACAGCTGTGAATTGAACCCCACCTCTGCGGTCTCCAGCTGTGTGTCCTTGGGCAAGTGTCAAAATCTCTCTGAACCTCTTCCCTCCTCTGTAAAATGAGAACAGCCGTCTTTTCCTTCCGGGATTAGATGAGATGGTATGATTGAAGCCGTGATGCAGTAACTGGCATGCATTCATTAAATCACAGCAGATATGTACATACATCCGTAAATGAAACATCCTTTGAATTACTGAAAAGTTATTTTCAAGGATTGTAGGGATATTGTCAGCGTACACCGTAACTCTGATCACCAACAAAGTGTTTCCAAGTCACAAGCTGGGCAGACTTTGGAGGAATTAAAGGATTTGTGATACACTGAGTGGTGTTTGCATACTTAGCAGTTCCTGGAGGCTGTAAAAGTTGTTTGTTTTCTCTGAATGGGAAGTGTAGCTCCTCCAGCTGCACTGACCTTATCTGTTTGTTTGTTGTTGGTGCTATCCGCTTAGGACACAAGATCCCAGAGAACAGAGCAGGGAACGTTCTGGTTCAGGAATACCTCCTGGGGATACCCTAGGTGCTTGGCAAACATTTGTGGAACTGAACAAACAGATTTGCAAAGCCGAACCTTCCTCAACATCTGTGCAAACATCTTTCCTAAGCCAGATTCTGTTCTTTCACTCACACTTCCTTGTAGGAATGGAAATCGAAAACAAGCTCACCCCTTTGCAGACCCTGCTTGCCTGTACATTTCCTACCCTGGAACAACAGATCTGCATCTCCTGTATTCGCACTGCTTGGGTTTGAAGCCTTTTCTACTCTCCTTTCCCCTCATATGTTCACAGGCTGTGGAACTCCCTTCTAGTGACACATTCCCAGCTTGGGCGATTGTATTCTGCCGAATTCTTCCTGATGGGAGCCTGGCAGGAGGTGGGAGGTGGGGAGCTCTGTGGGGCAGAGCCTGGAAGGTGACAGGTTGAGGGCTTCTCTCTGGGGAAGCCCGGAAGTTCCCACCCGGGGCAGACTCCCTGCCTGTGCAAACACCCTGCAGGCCCCGGGAGAAAGGAAACTTGGGAGCACGGCCTGCAGCGAGCCACCCTTCTCCATCTTGTGCGCTCTTCAGGTGGCCTCAACCAGATTGGGTACTTGTGCCCTGACGAGTAGATCTCAGGCTCCCCATTTCACAGATGAGGAGACTGAGGCCCCGGCGAGCTGAGCCCCTGGCCGCAGCGTCATCACACGCCTCGTAATGTGGTGCAGCCACGATTTGAACCCAGTTCTGGCTCGTGTCACTTTCTCCACTTTGTTCATCTTTCTCGGGGGCGGGAGGGGAGGACGCTGCTTGCCTGTTTCCAAGAGTGGTATTTCCCTCTCCTTATACAAGTCGCTGATGATTGTGCGAAGCCCCGAGAAGCAGGTTTAGGAAATCGTGTCTGTAGGGGTGGGGGTGGGGGGCTAGGGAAAGCCAGAGGGCCGTCAGAGTGGTGAATGAAGCAAACTCGAGCTGGGGTTGCAGGAGGGAGGCCGGGTGTGACATAAAGCCCTGTGTCCGGACGCCATCCATCAACGCCCTGGGAGCAGGGGGCCCTGTTGGCCATCTGTCAAGGCTCACGGCCCCGGCTTTACTGGTTGCCATGGCGACCCCTGGCCTTGATGACGTCGGAGGAGTGCTTGGCTGAGTGTCATTGTGTCCAAAATCCGGAGAAAAGCTGATGGCTGGGGCTGCAGGCAGGAATGTCCCGAGCCTGTGCCAGCAGCTTTGTCTCAGTCCTGAGAACAGCTAGGAGAACGAGAAGAAGCCTCTTTGGGGGGCCCCGGAGAGGTCTGTGGGGTCCATTTCTAATCAGTGATGCATGTGCAGATGTGGTGTTTACAGGGCCTGGGAGGCAGCATTCCGGGAAGATGAGGCAGGCAGTGCCTCCCAGCAGCCCTTGCTGAGTGTGACTGTGCATTCAGTGACCGCTCACAGCCAGGCCTGGTCTGGGGCTGGGGTACAGCAGCAGCCCCAGTGCCAGGTCGCGGTTCACTCTCCACCGTCCCGCAGGGGGGCTTCTGTTGGTATTGTCCCCATTTTACAGGTGAGGAAACTGAGGCACAGACAGAGGCTACTTTACAGGCCCAAAGTCACCAGGCAAGTAAATGGGGGGGGGGTGCTGGGATGACCAGTCTGGGGGGTGTGATCCTTTGGCAAAGATTTGGAGGAGACAGCCTGGAAGAGGGGTACGGAAAGAAGAGGAAAGCAGCTGCTTTCACCTCCAGTGCCCCGCACTCCTCCCCCAAAGGTCACCTCCGGCTTCCTGCTCTCTGCATCTTTGTGATTTTGACTTTCAAAGGCCAGAAACTCTCCATTTTCCGGAATTCGGGGTGATGAGGAAGCCACACCCTGT
>PVKY010014891.1:0-10396 GCA_004027775.1 Bradypus variegatus | reverse complement strand
GGTACTTGAGGCTCAGAGAGGTTAAGTACCTTACCCAAGGCCACCCAGCTAATAAGTGGTAAAGCCAGGATTCAAATCAAAATCTGTCTGACTTCAAAGCCTTGCCCATAATCGCCACATGGTATCTTACTCAGGTTTACAGTCCCCAAAACAAGGTAGGTTCTGGTGGTTATCCTTATTTAGTTTTCTTCCAATAGTTGTTTGATCATTTTTTAAAAATCCCATCTAATAAGACCTGCCCATGATCAATACCCATCCACACTGAATCTTTAATGCTCTGTCTTATCAAATTAGCAGTTTCCTCCACATCTCAGGATGGAAATCAATGTTCCCATGACCTTAAACAGGCTCCAACTTGCTAAGGCACACGCCTCGGTGCATCAGTGGCCTGGGGGTGAAGGGAGCCCCTCTCAGACACATCCACTTCAAACAGACACAGGAGGTGATGACAGCCCTGATGAGCCTGACAATCAGGGGTCCCTCCATCCCCCGACAGGGCCTTCCCTTCTCTTCTTCCAAGGTGTGGAGACCCTCCAAATGTCCCCAGGCGCACAGCACACAGCCAGGCAGCCTCTGGTCTCCACTTTCTCCTAACACCTAATCCAAGTAATAGGAAGCCTCTCAGCCTCCAGGCACTCCTCTCTCTAAACCAGCCTGTCCTCAGCACTCTTCACATGCAGCAAGTTTCAAAGTTCCCCTCATCCTATAGGATTTCATCACTGGGGTACAAGCTTCTGCCTCAAATGGTCTCATTTTCCCCCTAGCACTCACCCTGCATTCCATCCAAGCTCCTTGCCCTCTGTTTTCCCATTTCGTTCCATCTCTGGTTCTATCCTCACACAAAGACTCTTTGCTGCAATTCCCTGATCCTTCTTCTTATGCCCATTAGGGATCCAGTGATCTTTCCTGCCTAAAATCTCCCCATGAAACATTCCAAAAGAGTCCAGTCCATTTTTTTCTTTACCTTCTCTGAAGTCCTGCAATTTTTCAAATCTAAAGAACACGATTTAGCACTTAATTGTCTGTACCTTCTTTTGTCTTCCTTTCTGAGCTATGGCATCTCTCTAGGCAGAGTGCAAGATCCTTGATTTCCAAAAAGTGTATTACATCTTCTCCTATAATCTTCATAAGAATAATAATAAATAGAATTTATTCAGTCATTACTATGGACCAGGTAATGTTTTATACAATTTACAAGTATTTTCTTTTTTAATGCCCATGATCGCTTCATGAGGTGCCTCTTCTTATCACCTCCATTTTGCAGACCAAGTGCTGAAGCCCAGAGATCACATAACTGGTACAAAGTCATCTAGTTGGTGAGTGATGGACCAGACTTAAATCCTGGTAGACCGACTTCAGGGCCCGTGCTCACAGCCACTACACTGAGGTGCTTCCCATAGTTTAACACATCTGTATCTCACAGTCAACACCTCTTGTGAAATTGTACCCTAAAGCATGAACATTTTTTATTTCTATCATCATCACAGACTCTATGGAGTGATCGCATATAATGATGAGATACAACTTCATGTTAGTTATCTGTTGCTGCGTAGCAAATTATCCCCAAACCTAATGGCTTAAAACAACATTTATCAGAGGTGGGGCAAGATGGCAGCATAGGGAGGTGTGGAATTTCATTAGTTCTCTAAAGCAGCTAGTAAACAACCAGGATCAACTAGTAAATAGTCTGGAACAACTGTATGGGGGATATCCATGACTGAATACACATCGTACACCAGTCTGGAATGGGTGAAAGGGCTGAGACCACGGTGTAGAAATTAATAAAAACGTTCAAATAATTTATTGTGGTGATGAATGCACAACTATATGATGATACTATGAACTATTGTTGATACACTTTGGCTGAGTATTTGGTATGTGAACATATCCCAACAAAATTGTATTTAGAAAACAACGTTTATCATCTTACAGCTTCTGTAAGTCAGGAATCCAGGGATACTGGCTGCTTCTGGCTGTAGGTCCCTCACAAGGCTGTATTCAATGTGTCAGCTGGGTGTGCAGTCACCTCGAGGCTCAACTGGGGAAGGATCCACTTCCAAGCTTGCTTACCTGGTGGGTGGCAGGATTCAGTCCCCACGTGGGTTGTTGCATTGAGGCATCGTTTATTTGCTGGCTGTTGGTCAGAGGCTGCCCTCAATTCTTGCCATTTGGCCTCTCTATTGAGCAACTCACAACCTGGCAGCTGGCACCATCGGAGTAAGCTCAGGAGAAAAGCAAGCAAGATGGAAGTCACAGTCTTCTGTTACCTAATCCTAGAAGTGGCATCCCATTACATTTGCTGTATTCTGTTCTTTTAGGAGTCAGTCAGTAAGTCCAGCCCACACTGAAGGGGAAGAGGTTACACAAAGGCATGAAAACTAGGAGTTGGAATTCATTTCGGAAGCCATGTAACCCAAATCTCTACAAGGCAATTATGGAAGACTTCCCTGAAGATGTGACATTTAAGCTCACACCTCACAGATGAATTAGTTAGCCAAGATGCATACATGGGGTGGGGAGATCAGTCAGAGGGGCATGACTGTGGTAGGCCCTGGGCCAGGAAGGAGTTTGGCTGGTTTAAGGGAGAGTAAGATGCTGCATAATACTGAAATATTGGATGAGGGGGAAAGAGACCCAAGATAAAGCTAGGTCAAGGCCTTGTAGATGGATCAGGAATTTTCATCCTTCCCTTGAGAGTAGTAAGAAGTCCCTGAAAGATTTTAGATTGGGACATATGAACTGTCCGTGGAAGAGCTAATGCTAGAGAGGAAGAATTATGATGAGTTTGAGATCTAATTTTGGGTGGAGAATTGAGACTCATCAACACAGCTCCATCCAAGCCACCCAATGCAGGCAACTGTTCAAATTCCTAAGTGCTAACAAGTCCCTGCCAGGTAAAACTTTATTCCTCCAGCACTTCTGTTTACTGTTACAGGTGAAACTATCATTCTTAGACTTATTTTTATAATCTGAAGGAAAGAGAGCCTTTCAGGGATAACCTTCTGGTTTCCTGGAAAGCCACAGTAGAACTGAGGTAGCTCTTCTGTTATAGATCCCTCTGTTTCCACTTTCTTTATCCTTCCCCTTCTGTCTCAGGCAGTTCTAGGAGGCTCTGGCTTTCTTTCTGCACTTCTTACTTACCATCTGAGATGTTTTCTCACTGTTTTCTTCCAGAGAACGTTACTACTACTTCCCCATTCTTAATTCTCTCTCGGTGTTTGTCATTATTATTAATAATGCCTATGTCTTAGTTTGGTTTACCCCGGAAATAGAAACACAGACAAAAACTTGAGAAATTGTCTATTTGGGTGATGATCTCAGAAAACATTGGTAGAAAGTAGGAAAGGGAGAAAGAGAAGACAAAGGAGCTGATAAAATATGTGTCATCGAGCATGTTTCCACTGTGGGCAACTGGAGCTGCACCCTACTGGGGAACTCAGAGTTCACAGTTGTCCCACCAAGGGGAGGAGATCCTGGCCCATCACTGGTTGGAGGCTACTTCCCACCCTGTTCATTCTTTGGTCCTTCCCAGAACAGGCCTGGTGGACTCCCAGGTGGGAAGTCACAGGGGGTTACAGTAAGCAGCCTTCTTGGATAGGGTGAGGGTTGAGAGGACATAGTGGGACATAGCAAAACCTAAAGATAGTAATAATGCCTAAAATACTCTTAGATGTTGTTAGCCTATTTAATGCTCACAGAAATGCTATCTCAGTCCTTGACACATAAAGGTGCTCAGCAGATGTTAATTAACCTTGCTAGGATTACCATCATGTTGCCCAAGGCTCCTCAGCTCGTAAATGTCAGAGCTGGGATTCACACCAGGTCATTCAGTGCTGAGCCCATTGGTCTTTAAACTGTAGAACAAGGAATGTGTCACTGCAATGAGGAGATCCTCCTCAGCTGTGGCAGCAACTTGAAGAAAAAGGTGGAATGGGTAACATGGCAGGCTGACATTGCTTTGGGCCAGTCCAATTAGCAGGGTTTGTCTGATACAATTGTGAAGATGGAAACCCTAGAATGACCTCTAGTGATATACATGAGATCACAGAAAGAAAAAATGAGAGTGACAAACAGTACATATAACTGTAACTATCAGGCCAAAAGTACCAGATGACATACTAATTCGTGTTAGCCCAAACTTACTAATCCAATTGAGTGTAGGCAAAATCTGCCATTAAGAAAGTGTCCAATCAATAAGAAACTTGTGGATTCTTAGCAGCATGTACGCTCGGCTGTAATCTCTTCTTTTATTCTGGATGCTTGATGTTATTTCAGAAATGTGGGCTGCTTGGATGGTTTCTAAGCAAAATGCCAACCATGGAAAAGGGATACTGCTGGAGATGTAGTATGAATGGGGGGAGAGAGAAACCTGGACTTGAGAAAAACAATGGCTCTTGTTCAGCTCCCTCAGCTATGAGCTGCATGACCCTGAGTCAGAGAAAGGCAGTCAGGGGAGTGAAACTGATATCTATACTCCCTCTGGGACCCAGGCACCGTCCTTGGCACCTTCCTGAGCTGTTGAGTTAATCAGTGTGACAACTCCGTAAATTATCATTCCATTTGTACTGAATTCTGAGATGCAAGCAACTTGCCCAAGGTCACTCAGCTGTTAATCAGAGTAAGCATTTGCACTCAGTTCTGCCTGATTACAAAGTCCTCACTCTTTCTTCTCTGCTGCACCTCTGTCTCCTTATGTGCTTTTTACAACTATTGCATCAAATATATAGGAAGTGCCTCCTTAAAGTATAATTTTCTGTACACATGGATGTAGGCTGTTGGATGAAGCAGATCACCCCTGCTCTCACCGTGCTACTTGGCACTTCTGTTTGGAAAGAGTTAACCGTAGAATGCTCCAATACCTGTGTCTTTTCTGCACAAAGCTGTCACCTGGGAGAAGGGCTCCTTGTCATTCGTAAATCAATGGAACAGGATCTGGTTCTGGCCAGAGAGTTAGCAAAATCCAAATGGAATTTTTTAAACCAGGTTTTCTTTTATTATTATTATTCATGTCAGGAGTCCACTGGGAAAATCTTTATCTGCATTAAAACATACATAAGAAGGGGAGAGAAGAAAAGGCAGACAAGAGTGTGTCCTACAAAGCCTTTCTTTGAGCCAAGCTCTGTTCCTCTGTCAAGTTCTTTGCCGTGCTCTCCACAAAGATAGAATCTGGGTTCAAGGTTGAATTGAAGCTGGCTCCTGATGGAACGCATATCCCCTGAACACACCTCTAGGAGATTAGCCCGTCATTAAATATTTGTAGGATAACAGGAGAAGCCTAATTTAGTTTTTGTTTCTTTCTCTCTGTGGTTTAATCACAGATGAAAGAGACTAATAGCACTGCAGAGCTTTCTGGTGATCAAAGGCCAATCAATCCTCTTTGTGGAGTAATTAACTATTTGCTAAACTTGCAGAATTGATTTCCATTTAGGGCTAAGAGAGAGGGTATTAAATGAAGACCAATTCACCAGGCGAGAGGAGGGAATCTCGGGCCGATGCCAGGAGATACTCAGGGTGATGAATTGGAATCTGCTAATTAGAGACTGAAAAATACAGCCAGAACCTAACCCTATTCAGGAGTACTTTGGGGAAAAACCAGGCAGGAGGAAGGGTGGCCAGGGATGCTGACTTTATCTGCCAGGCAGCTGTGCACACTTGAAGCAGGAATAGCCTTGGCATCTTGTTCCCGGCCAAGAGAGGCTCGAGTGCAAGCAGACGCTGGGCTGGGGAGGAGGCAGAACACATGTGGTCGGGAAGCCAGGGCAAGTCTGCAGGGGAGCAGCGTGGGGAGGGAGACTGTGCACTGAGGCCGAGCGGGCACATCCTGCAGCACTGGGTGAGCACCGTGGCCATTGTGCCCCCGGGAGATTCTGCTCAGACACTTGAAACTTGCACTTGAAGCCAGTGAAGAATTTGGATTCTGTTGGAATCAATACAGAAGACCTCAGATTCTGATCAGGTGAATGTTCTTGGGACTTTGTATTAAAAGTTTATGCCAGCCTAAGACTGTAAAGACTTAAGACAACACCGTCATGCGTCCGTTTAGGGTTGCCACATAAAACAGAATGCCCACTTAAATTTGAATTTCAAATAAACAAATAATATTTTTAGTGTAAGTATGTCCCAGATTATTTGTTGTTTTAGTATAAGTATGTCCCAGAGAATTTGGTATTTATCTGAAGTTCAAATTTAACTGGGTATCCTTTATTTTTATTTGTTAAATCTGGGAGTCCTACTGTGGTTAGGGCATGCCCCTCCGCTGACTGAGTTATAATCTCTTGGAGTCTCAGTTTCCTTCTCTGTGCATGAGATTCATAGTAGTAACTGATGGATTTGTTATGAAGATGAAATGAAATAACTGAGAATGAAGCACTTCGTTCAGTCCAGTGCCTGGCACATTTTACGTTCTCAGTAAATTTTACCTGTCATTATAGCAAATACCCTGTATTTGATAAATAAAAATAATAGTGTGGCTAAATATTATCAATATATTTCTCTCTTTCTCTCCTCACCTTTACCCTCAGCTCTTTCCTCCCTTTCTCTTCCTCTCTTCTCTCCTTAACATTCCTGGGAAAACTGCAGTGCCCCCTTCCTTCATTTTCCCACCTCAGAGGGGCAGGATGGCTATTATGGGCTGAACTGTGTCCCCCAAAAATGATATGTTGGGGTGCTAATTCCCAGAACCTCAGAATGTGACCTGATTTGAAATAGGGTCATTATGATTGGAATTAGGCAAGTTAAAATGGGGTCACGCTGGAGTTAGGATGGGCTGCTAGTCCAGGATGTCTGGTTTGCTTATGGGAAGGGGAGACTGAGCTGTAGTGAGGCAGACAAAGGGTAGAACGCCACATCACAACTGAGGCAGAGACTGGAACCCAAGGCTTGCCAGCCACCGCGAGAAACAGAGGTGGGGGGCTGGGTCTTCCCTAAAGACATCAGAGGTAGCATGGCCAGGCCGAAACCTTGATTGCAGAATTCTAGCTTCCAGAACTCGGCGATAGTCAATTTAGGTTGGTTTAAGCCACCCTGTGTGTGGCTATTTGTCACAGCAGCCCCGAGGAGCTAAGCAGTGAGGGGGCAGCAGAGCAGCCTTGACACATCTGTTATCTTGGTCCTGCTCTTTCCCTTCTATGGGCCTCAGTTTCTGACAATAATGTTACGGATCAGGTGAAATGAGCTAATAAAAGGAAAGCACTTAGAAGAGTGCCTGGTGTGGCACGTGTAAGTGGGCAGAAATGTCCATTTCGGTAAGGACACATGAGCTGGGCTGGATGCTGGTTCAGCCCACAGGAGCAAGTAAATGGCTGTGAGTCCTGGTTTGGGGTTTCACAGTTCCGCTATGGCCAGAGCTGCTCAAACTTACATGGAAACTAAAACGACTTCGGTAAGATGAGCCTGTGGGAGGACTGAAAATGAGGACACTTTTCTTCTGTCCCGCAGACCAGTTGTAACGGTTCCTTACCACTAGCCATGCCCCGCCCTGCAGCAGGTCACCTGTGATTGAACAGTGTTTCTTAAGAACATGGATGATTGATCTCCCCCATGGCTGCAGCCACCACGACCCCCTTGTCACAGCCTGTGTGGATTCCCTCTGGAAAGAGGTCAGGGCAGCCTGGGGATGTCCCTTCTGTACTCTGCTCAGCAGCCTCCCTGTGAGCAGCACCTCAGCCCCCAGACGACACTGCTTCTGGGAAAACAGCACAGCTCAAGCACACACACAGGTTGGAGGCCCTTGCCTCGAACCAAGCAATTTAGAGAGGCCAGGCTAGCTGGATAGCACTTCAATTCATTAAAGGCTATGGATTTCACAGCAGGTGAGGTCCCAGATGAGGAAAAGATTCAGGAAAGCTGATCCTATTATACTCCCCTTGTACTTTAGCCCTTAAGTAGCCAATCACATTTTTTTTACTTAACACTTCTGTGTATGCCAGGCATAGTTCCAAAAGGTTTGCAAATACTAACTCATTTTATCCAGATAATAATCCAGTGTAGCAGGGACTATTGTTATCCCCATTGCACAGATGAAGAAATACGGGTACATCACAAGTTAAGCGATTGCCCAGGTTCTCACAGCTATTAAGTGATCCGTTCATCATTACAAATCACTTTACTCCAACTCCATACATGGTTGCAGAGAACAACTTTAGGCAGTGCAGCATTCTAGGTGCTGGGAACACAAGACTGCCGTAGACCCCATTCCTGTCTTCTCTGTAGGTTAAATGTTTGAACTAAAATGATGTATATATTACCAGCAGGGTGATTCTCCAGACAGAGAGAAATACATAGGTTTGTCAAGGGATGAGGAAGCAATGAGTAGAAAGGAAAAAAGTGGACTTTGGGGCTTACAGCTATTCCTGCCACTCAGGAGAAGATATTTGGTTCACATATCCTGGCAGTGGTGCAAACGTTATCATACTGCATGTAACAGGCCTCCCAGGTTTGGTTTAGGTTTCATAATATTTGGCTGGAAGTTTGAAGGCCATGCTGTATCTGAGGGCCTTTGCGGGGTGCACTGTGCTCCTCTGCTGGGAAGTCACCCCACAGTACTGTACCTGGCCAGCCAGACATCCAGAAGTAAATGGAGTTGTGCTGCCAAGAAGTCTTTGGGGAAAGGAAGAAGTTAAACATCTTAGCTTTTAAAAAGGTTTCAGCTTGGGTCTTTGTTGTAAATTGAATTCACCTGTCAAACAGCCAGGACTTGGTATTTGTTGGCACATAGACCACTGCCTCCAGTGCCTCTGCAGCCCCTCGTGAACAGGAGCAAGACGATGCCCATTTAAGACTGAGCTGCACAAAATTCCCATTGCTCTTTAAATTATTTAGGAAAGGGGGAGAGGAGTGGCTGGGAACAACAACAAAAAAAAGGTGTCCCAAGTGGCATTTAAAAAAGGAAACTCTATACTGGCCACAACCTCTCCTGAGCTGACCAGCAACGTTTAAATGCAGGGGCTGCCGTGAACTGACTCACTGCCGGATAATTACGTTAGGGACCAATACGGCCTGTTAAAATCAATTCTGTTGGACCAGTGTGTTTGTTCGGAAAGCCACTCAGCCAATTCAGGAGTATATTAGGCAGCAGGCCCCGTGTGGTGACCTCCCCCGGATTGGGGTTGACACTTGAACGAAGGCATTTGTCCAGTTAAAGGACAGTACTAGCAGCAGGCTCTTATCTCCCCTAAATTGGATTACTCAGATCTGCTTGTTCTCTTTAAAGATAGCTGCTCTTGGGTTTTTCCCCCACTCTATCTGTCTGAGATGGTTACCTCGTGATTACTATTTAACTTGCCACCCTTATGTATTCTCAGACCATTAACACTTAATGCCACCAGTGTCACTTCCCTTTCCAATGTGGGGAAGGTCATCTGATGCTGACACCTCCATCTTTCAGGTCACTGGTTGGACTGTCAAATGGGTTTGGATCCAGATGGACTGGGCTGTGTGTTCTTTTGTGGAATTCATGATTAGCAAGCCCATGGTATGCTTTTCAGGAAGCAGAGCATAAAATAGCACGAACTTCTTCAGACACACCAGTTACTTCCAAGGGAACTTCCTTGGCTTGAAAGCCCGCATGCCTGCTCACTAGCCAATGTCTAGCTCCCTCCTGCCCTCTGGAGCACTGTAACACTTGACTGAAGGGTTAGGGTGCAGGAGTGATGGTGCTTGAAGATGGTGCCTGGGAGAAGCCTGAAAAATCACACATAGGGCCCATGCTATTGGTTTGAGTTTCTGCTCCTGAAGCTGCAGTAGCTGCCTTCTCAGCCTTCCCGGGCTGGGTAGGGTGTGAGGAGGCATTGAGAAGCCCAGAGAACCCTGCATATACCTCACGAGAGTTCAGGAAAGACTTATTGCTGCAATTATGATTCCTTTAATGACACATAAAATTAACCGCTCCAGCTATCCATTGGCTTTGACAGCTGAGGATTTCACTGTGATAAAAGTAAGGCCACACACACTGTGAGTGATTGAATCTCCATATCCCAAACTGTGTCAACCAGTTAGGCTACAAGAATGAGCAGCATCATTTTCTAATGAAGCTATAAGCACGCTTCTCCCTTACCCAGAAAGAGCAGATATTTTTGTTCTGAATGGAGAGGTAATCATCAAGGGGAAAGGCTTGGAATGAATCAGATGTGTTGTCACTGCAGCCACCTATAGGTCCAATCTAATTGGAATCTTGACTGATGGGGACTCAGCCTCTCCCTCAAACTGCTTTGCCTAAAGGAAAGCAGACTATTCAGTGTGGAGTAAGGCAACATGGTTTCTGAAATAAACACCTGGAAAGTCAGTATCCATGGATATCACTAAATGTGAGCTGCAGCATCTAGACTGGGCACATAACAGGTAATCAGAGAGCGAGTAAGGAGAGGGAGAAAGAAAAGAGATGAGAAGAGAGATAGAG
>PVKY010014890.1:0-10398 GCA_004027775.1 Bradypus variegatus | reverse complement strand
CCTTTGAAAGCAGACTTTCGCTTTGGAGCAGCTGAGAGGACAAATGCCCCAAGAGCAACTAAGAGTGACATTTTTGAGGTGCTGAAGGCTAGAGAGGAATGTCCTGGGAGAAAGCCATTTTGAAACCAGAACTTGGAGCAGACACAAGCCATGTGCCTTCCCAGCTAACAGAGGTTTCCCAGACACCATTGGCCATCCTCCAGTGAAGGTACCCGATTGCTGATGTGTTACCTTGGACACTTTATGGCCTTAAGACTGTAACTGTGTAACCAAATAAACCCCCTTTTATAAAAGCCAATCCATCTGTGGTGTTTTGCGTTCAGGCAGCATTAGCAGACTAGAACAGTCCTTTAAGAGTAAATTGCATCTAGTGTCCCCTGCAAATTGGTATGGAGAAAAAGGCATTAGAGTTAGTCCTCTTGAACAAGAGTTAGTCCTCTTGAACAACTAGCATATAGCCAAGAACAACTAGTAAACAGTCTGCAACAACTGTTGGGGGACATCTGTGACCGGACACACATCGTACACCACTCTGGAATGGGTGGAACTGCTGAGATTGCAGCACAGAACTAACTGCAAATAAATCTCCCCAAACTGTGGAGCTGGCACCCCTTCCCCACTGGCATGACAGGCTGAGTTGAAACACTTCCCTGTGGGAAAAAGAAGCAGTCTACTAGTAGGAAGGGAAAGTAGCTCAACCAAGCTCCAACTGTGGTTTTTATTAACAAATTTGGACAACTGAATATAAGCTATGAGCACAGATAGACCTGGAGCAAGCAGGAAAGGAACCCAGAGGTTTCTCCTGGCAGAGAGGAGGTGAGGCTGATAGGAAAAAAATACATAAATAAAAACAGAGGCTTTTGGAATCAGCTGAGCTCAGAAAAGTGGGAAAAGGCTGTGACCCAAGAAAAGATGCACATAGAACTGGGAACCAACTCTGGTTCTTGACTGGTAATTGGGGGACTGGGGACTGGCTGTGAAAATGGGATTTCTTTCTTTTTTACTTTTTTTAATCTTATAAGTAGCTCATTAGAGAAAGCCTCAGGCATTTTCAATTGTCAGAGCTGACCCAGGCAAAGATGGAGTTAAGATAGTCGAGAGTCAAAGGACAAAGTTAAATGTAGGAGATAAATCCCTAAAGGGCTTATCTACCCTAAGAAGAGGGGGAAGCAGGACTCAGCTCAAGTGGCCACCCTCCCTCAGAGAACTCAGACCCTAGGGTCTGGGGGGAGGGGAAACCGAAGGAGCTTAAACTTGACTTCTGACACTCAGCTCATGGCAGGGACAGGGTCCACTAATTAAAGGCACTGCACCTCATTACACCAGTGGGGAGCTGCAGGCTGACAAATGCCTCCTGCTGGGCAGGATGGGAAAAGCACTGAGTCTAGAGGTCTCACAGGAAAGTCTGACAACCTGCTGGGTCTCATCCTCAGGGAAACTTGATACTGATTACACCCTCCTCCTGAGACCTGGGCCTGTCTGATCTGGGAAGATAGGATTGGGGCAATCAAGGAAACCACAGATACCTAGACAGCAAAAAATTATGAATCACGCTAGAAAAAATGAAGATATGGCCAAGTCAAAGAAACAAACTTACACTTCAAATGAGATAGAGGAGTTGAAACAACAAATTAAAGGTCTTCAAACAAATATGCTAAATCAATTCAAAAATCAAATAAATGAGTTGAGGGAAGATATGGCAAGAGATGAAGGATACAAAAAAGACATTGGGTAAACATAAGGTAGAACATGAAAGTTTGAAAAAACAATTGGCAGAACTAATGGAAAGGCACAATAGAAGAGACGAAAAACACAATGGAGGCATTCAACAGCAGATTTGAAGAGGTAGCAAAAGGATTCAGGAACTAGAGGACAGAACATCTCAAATCCTACATAAAAAAGAATAGATAGGGGAAAGAATGGGAAAATATGAGCAAGGTCTCAGGGAATTCAATGACAACATGAAGTGCATGAATATACATGTCAAGGGTGTCCCCAAAGGAGAAGAGAAGGAAAAAGAGGCAGAAAAAATAATGGAGGAAATAACCACTTAAAATTTCCCATCTCTTATGAGAGACATAAAATTTCAGATCCAAGAAGCACAGTGTACCCCCAAACAGAATAGATCTGAATAGACCTATTCCAAGACACTTAATATTCAGATGATCAAATGTCAAAGACAAAGAAAGTATTCCAAAAGAAGCAAGAGAAACGCGATCCATCACATACAAAGGAAGCTCAGTAAGACTATTTGTGGATATCTCAGTAGAAACCATGGGGCAAGAAGGCAGTGGCATGTTATATTTAAGATACTGAAAGAGAAAAACTGCCAATCAAGAATTCTATATCCAACAAAACAGTCTTTCAAAAATGAGGGAGAGTTTAAAATATTTTCAGACAAATGGGCCCTGAGAAAGTTTGTGAACAAGAGATCTGCTCTGCAAGAAATACTAAAGGGGGAAAAGATAGGAGAGAGAGGTTTGGAGAAGAAAGTAGAAATGAAGACTATCAGCAAGGGTAAAAAGAGAGAGAAAAATAAAAATAAGATATGACGTATAAAATCCAAAAGACAAAATTGTAGACAGTAGACATTATGTTGATTGAAATTAGCCAGAAACAAAAGGGTGGATAGTCTATGGACTCACTAATATGAACTAATACTGATGAGCAAAATTTGCGAGTAAAAGTTGAGGACACAAGTTGTCAGGAGATAGAAAGAAGTTGGGAAATGGGCATTTGATGCTGAAGAAGTACAGAAGGTTCAACAGGATTGATTGTATAGATCCAGAAATGGTTAATACTAGCACAATATTAAGTATTCTGAACAAAGATGAGTGTAAGTAGGGTTGATATTGGAAGGCTAATGGTAAATATGGCACCAGAAGGAAAGATAGAAGATAAAGACTGGGAATATATAACTTAGCAAAACTTTGAGTGGTCAATGATGGTGATTAAATGTACAAATATAAGAATGTTTTTGAAAGAGGGAGAACAAATGTATGTCAACACTACAAGGTGTTGAAAATTGGATGGTATTGGGGAAAAATACAATTAATGCAAACTAGAGTCTATAGTTAATGGTAACATTGTAAGATGCTTCCATTAATTGTAAAAAAGGCAACACACCAAAGCTAAATGTCTATAAGGGGGGATATAAGGGAGGGATATGGGATTCTTGGTGGTGGTGGTGGTGGTGGTATCTGACCTTTTCATCGTATTTTATTTTATTTTTACTTTTCTTCTATATTTTATATATTTTTATTCTTCATGTTTTTCTCCTTTTCCTCTTTCTTTGTGGAAGAAATGGAAATGTCCTCATATAGATTGTGGTGGTGAATGCATAATTATGTGATTATACTAGGAATCACTGATTGTTTACTTAGGATGGAGTGTATGGTACGTGAATAAAACTGTTCAAAAAATAAACAGAGGGATACAAGTGCAGGAGAAAACGTGGAGAAAGGCATGTACCTATTCACCGTTGGTGGGGAAGTAGAATGGTGCAGCCCATCTGAAGGACAGTGTGGTGGTTCCACAGGAAGCTAACTATGGGGTTGCCATATGGTCCTGCAACCCCATAATTGGGTATATACTTGGAAGAACTGAGAGCAGGGACGTGAATGGACATTGTATACTGGTGTTTATGATGACAGGATTGATTTGTTAAGGATGGGGTAGCCTAAGGGTACTTGGACCAATAAACAGAATGGTGAACTGTGGTGTACATGTACAGTGGAATATTGAGCAGCAGCAAGACAAAATGAAGTTGTGCAACTAGGTGAATGGACCTTGAGGACAGTACGTTGAGTGAATTAAGCCAGAATCAAAAAGATATACAATATAGTGCCTCACTAATATGGACTAACTATAATGTGCAAACTCTGAGAATTGAATCTGAAAGTATAGGTTATGAGGGGAAGGCTGTGCCAGTTTGAAAGTATTATGTCCCCCAGACACCATTATCTATGATGTAATCTTGTGTGAGAAGACATTATCAGTGTTGATTAGATTTCTTTGAGTGTTTCTTTGGAGCTGTGCCCCACCCAGCTGTGGGTAATAACTCTGATGAGGCACAGCCCCACTCATTCAGGGTGGGCCTTGATCAGTGGAGCCATATAGATGAGCTGAGGGGCAGAGGGAACTCAGTGCAGCTGAGAGTTATGTTTTGAAGAGGAGCTACAACCACGAGGGACACTTTGAAGAATTCACTGGAACTGACAGAGGAGCTTCAGCTTTGAGACATTTTGGAGATGGCCTTTGAAAGCAGACGTTTGCTCTGGAGAAGCTAAGAGAGGACAAACACCTCAAGAGCAACTGCGAGTGACATTTTGGAGAGAAGCTAAAGCCTAGAGAGGAATGTCCTCAGAGAAAGCCATTTTGAAACCAGAACTTGGAGCAGACGCCAGCCACATGCCTTCCCAGCTAACAGAGGTTTTCCGGACCCCATTGGCCATCCACCAATGAAGGTACCCGATTGCTGATGTGTTACCTTGGACACTTTATGGCCTTAAGACTGCAACTGTGTAACCAAATAAACCCCCTTTTATAAAAGTTGATCCATCTCTGGTATTTTGCATTCTGGCAGCATTAGCAAACTAGAACAAAGGCTTATGGTAAAGGTTCCTGGATTGTAAGGTCTTACAGCAGTCACATCTATTCATGAGTTGTAATGGTTATTTCTAAATTCTGAGATGATGAGTTTGTGTATAATCTGGTCAGTTCCTGTAACTTCAGGTATCTCTGTGACATCTGAGACTCAGAGCCAGAGTTTGGCAGCTATGGATGTCAGCATTAACCAATTAAAGAAGCTGAAAAAGAGAGCAAACTTTATTTAGAGATATGAATAAAATGGACTTGGTTACGACTAAGGTAAACCAGACTAAAGCGAAATGGATGATACTGACTGTTTTAAAACTTTGGCTTCTGTGTGAGACCAAAGGAAGAGATGTTTATTTGGTGGAAAATCTATATTTTCTGTAGCACACTATATAATGTAACCTGTATTGTCAGTTTACTCAACCACCATAATTACATGGAACCTTGAATTAGGGTGAGAACTGGTTGGTTTGTACAGGTTAGCATGGCATCTTGATTCATCCGAGAGTAATTTGGGCAGAGAATAAAAAGTATTTGAGGGACTGGGGAAAAATTGGAAGTATTAAACTTCCCCACCTGGGGAATTCCTTATATTCTCACAAACATTGGGGGCTACCAATTTAGAAAGCCAATCCCTTGATCTTGAGGCTTTCCCTTATGAAGCTTTTTACTGCAAAATAGATGCTAAGGTTACTTCTAATTGTGCCTAAGAGTCACCCCAAGAGAACCTCTTTTGTTGCTCATATGTGGCCCTCTCTCTAAGCCAACATTGCAGGTGAACTTACTGCCCTCCCCCCTATTTGGGACCTGACTCCCAGGGTTGTAAATCTCCCTGGCAACATAGGACATGACTCTTGAGGATGAGCCTGGACCCAGCAGAATGGGATTGAGAAAGCCTCCTCGACCAAAAGAGGGAAGAGAAATGAAACAAAATAAAGTTTAAGTGGCTGAAGGATTTCAAATAGAGTCAAGAGGTCATTCTGGAAGTTATTCTTATGAGTTATATAGATTTCCCTTTTTAATTTTTAGTGTATTAGAATGGCTAGAAGGAAATACCTGAACTGTTGAACTGCAATCCAGTAGCCCTGATGCTTGAAGATGATAATATAACTATGTAGCTCATACAGGATGACTGTGATTGTGAAAACCTTGTGGCCCACACTCCCTTTATCTGGTGTATGGACAGTTGAGTAGAAAAAAGGAGGACAAAAAGTAAATGAATAATGGTAAGGGAAGGAGTATGAGATGTTTGGGGTGTTCTTTTTTACTTTTATTTTTATTTCTTGGAGTAACGAAAATGTTCAAACATTATTTGTGGTGATGAATGCACAACTATATGATAATACTGTGAACAACTGATTGTACACTGTGGATGATTTTATGGTATGTGACTATATCTCAATAAAATTGTATAAAAAGGCATTAGCTGGGCCAACAGCTGCATGTCAAGTGCCAGGGCTGTGCTGATTTTCTCCAGTAAAGACACTTCATCTGGCACGATGGCTGCAATTAGAATCAGCCACAACCTGATGTTGTTTAGGATAGTCCAGTCATTCTCCATAACCAGATGTAACTTCTGCGCAGGCCACACTGGTGAGTTAAGTGGGGCTGTAGTAGTATCATCACCCCTTCTTTTTCAGCTCTTTGATGGAGGCATTAATCTCTGAAAGCCTCCCATGGATGTAGTTTTGCTTCTGGTTTACTACCATGGTAAAAAGAGGACTTCCACTTAGCTTTTCCTATTATAACAGCCATACCCCCATATGTTGGGGTGCACATGAGGACATTCTGCCAGCGGCCCCCAGTGTGTCTTTTTCAATTATGCATCCAGAAACTGAAGAAATAACTGCAGGAGGGTGCGTGGGCCAACCGGGTCCACTGTGAGTCGGGACCACCCCAAGTTACTTTGACTAGTGGCCACTGCTCTGTTATGGGTCCCCAGGAGTTGGGGTCAATTCAGACCAGTGCCTATTAATCTCCAAACGATCTAGGTATTTCCTCTTCCCCATTGTACAAGCCCATTAGCAAATGGCTGAAGGTGACTGAGAGTTGTGGAGGAAGTTTTATGCTGCATACATGTACTTCTGGGGGTTGTGCAGCCTAGTTCTCTCGGGGGATGTCACCTCCCCTTATTCGAGAGGTTCTGGGTCTGATCTGACTGAGTTCTGAAAACTGTGAGAAATGCTGATTCTCCACTGTGGTGATTCAAGTCAGGTTTCTGGCTACCAGACCTAGTTTTTCCTATTGTGGAGATGAAGGAATCCCATAGATGGCTGTTCCTGGGGACAAAGATTTCTTTGACAAGGCATTCTGACTCCTGGTACGCCTCTCTGCCCTTCAGGACTGATGTGCACACCAACCTTGGATCTTATTAGGATCTACCGTCCGATGATTCGCAGTGAAATCAGTGCGCCAGTCTCAGCGGTGGCAACCCCATGGTCACACCTGGGTTACGGACCACAGAGCTTAGCCAGAACACAGGGGTTTCCTCAGCAAAGTACCCCTGACGCTTCAGGGAGTGGAGCATCATTGCGGGAGGGTGGTGACTGTGTCACGTGACCGATCCAGCCCAACACTTGCATCTGTCCAAGCCTTTTAGCTCCCTCCTCCACATCAGTGAGTGAAGGCACCAATGAAGTAATATTTCAGTCGACCAATCAAGTAAGCTCAGTGTCTATTCCAGCTGTACAAGCTAACCCATTAAGTCTGGAATCTCTAGTAATACACCCGTATCAATGAATCCAGCTGCAGCTAGTGATATATTCCATCCTCCTTAGTATAACACTTTTGGAATCCATTCCCATATATGTTCTCCAAGTTTCTCCTACTACATACTAGCAAAATCTTGCAATTCTTTTGATGTGTAAGCTATTAACTCTTGGGTCACAGTATGCACCTGCCCCTTGGAGCACGCTAAGATTCACCCTGGTTATGGGTCTAGTGGCAAAAGGTGGGGGTGTGGTACCTCTTGAGGAAAATGAGCATCCCCTCTACAGGCATCTGCCCCAGGTGAGATTATCACAGGGATTTCCAGCAGAGGAAGGCTAGTCTTCTCCAACACCAGAGGGAAAGCTACTTCCACCGGGAAGGGAGTCTCAGAATTTTGGGGGAGTTTGAGATTTTCAGTTTCATCTAAGTATGACCAGATGTCCCCATTCCAAGTTTCAAAATCCCATTCTTTCCCAGTCAATGCTCTAGTTTTCACATAAGGAACTTGGCAAGACTGTGAATTCAACTGTGAATCTAGCAACTCATATAATTAGATTTTGTGTTTGGTTTTTCAGCAACATCAAGTCCTGTTTAGGGCTGGCGCTTTCTGGTCCTATAGGCTATGGCCTGAGCTTGTCATTTACTCTGTGTGCGCTCAAGTGCACTAAGAAAAATCCATCCCGTACCATGGTACTTATAATCATTACTTCCCTAATGGTCAAGGAGAGCAGCCACCCGGGCTCCCCTGGCATGCACCTCCATGTGCTTCATCATGATCCACTAGCTCAGTTAATCATGTTGCTAAATCCCCTGGAATGCTAGCATCCAGTTTTCCATTGGCAGGAAGCTCAGCCCTGCACTTGAGCCCAAGGACATGGCCAAACAGTTCCCAAAATTCCATCATTTGGAATGAATACCTTCCAGTATCAATTCTGTCAACCCCAGTACAATCAGGAGACAGAAACCACACAGCAATTTACACAAGGCAGGGTTAGTAAAAAGAATTATTAAACTATGATAGGAGAGTAACTATAAACATGTAGAGAGAATTCTAAAGGGTACCCTAGGGCTAAGGGAGAGCACCCAGGGAAGGGCAAACTTGAATCCCAAGCGGAGTTCAGCCCTTGATGGAGGTGTAGCCCCAGTCCCCCAGATGGCAGAGAAGTTTCCTGTCCAGAGGTGGTCTACACTGGCAAACAGGAAATCTCTCAGGCCTGCAGGAGAGCTGAGGCTGGTAGACAGTTATGCAGAGGGAGCTGGGGCACAACCGGGGCAAGTGGTGTCCACATCAGGAAGGCCTTTGATGCTCAGGTGAGTCAAGGCTGGTGGACAGGTGTGCGGAGGGGCTTGGCGAAGCCACCACAGGTGTGAAGTGTTGCCTTAGGAAGGTCATGGGAAGACGGCCTCTAGGCTCAGAGCTAGGGCAGAGCGGCCCCAGATGACCTCAGGCACCTGCTCCACCACCCAACTGTGAAGCAGGAGCCAGGGACAAAAGCAAAAGTCCATCAGCCCAACCGGGAAGAGAGGCTCCTTCCCCAGGCAAAGTCCTGCCAGTGGTGACGCCCACCCTCACCACAGAGCAGGCACTGAAGGGTGAACTGTCTCTGCACCCGGGTGCCCGTGGCCCAGCCGCAGCCTCCACACGGCGACCCTCGCGGGCCCTTCCCAGCCGCCCCCACTATGGGCCCTGCGGAAACCGCGCCGCGCTCCGAGGTGCCTTACGCAAGGGAACCTGAGAAAGACAAGCCGGCGACGTCACCGCAGCTGCACGGCGGGGCCACCTCTCCAAGTCCTCGCTCGGGGGCTCCAGGACCCCGGGGCGCAGCCTCGAGGCGCCGCCCGCGGTCCTTCCGGTCAAAGCACTGCAGTATCGTAATTGTTTTGCGAGGAAGGTGATTAAAGCTGTCAGTGTTTTTTAAGCGGAGACTCCCGCCACCCGGAATGGAAAACCTGTTTTTTGAATGTGAGATTCCTTTTGTCGATGGTCCCGCCCGAGGCGGCGCTGACAGCATTTCTGTAGCCCCTGGGGTGGGCCTCGGGGCCCCGCGTGTCCTGGGGACGCAGCCTCTGTGGGGGCAGGTGTGTGCACCCCAGCAGACGGGACGCTGCTCCCCAAGTTCATCGCCAGGCGCGTCCCCCCGCCTCCCCCTGGCCCCCGCACCCACCGTGGGAGGCGACAGGCTGGGGGTCAGGGCGCTGGGCTGTGTGGCGGCGGAGGCCCAGCTCCCCCCTCGCGCCCTCTCTGCTGCCTGCCCCGGGCCCGCGTGGGCTGGGGGGGGGAGCACACGCCCCTGCCCTGGGGGCTCAGTCACACCCCGTGAGGGGCCGCAATAGGGGGTTTTGAGGGGCTGGGAGGAATCCAAGGGAGCCCTCACCCCAACCTGGAGGGGGAGATGGGGGGGTGACATGAGGGGGTCGGCCCCCTCCAGGCAAGAGGCAGAGGGAAGCCGGGGCTGCTCAGCTCAGCCCCCGGGGAGGGCAGGGCGGGGGTGGGGTGGGTGGCTGGGGAGTTCCTTCAGACCCCTCGGGGCGCAGGGGATGCCTCGGAGCGGACCCCCACACACTGTGCCACGCTGGGTACAGAGTCTAGCTCCAGAAAGTAGTTAACTTTATAGTATTTTTATTAGAATGTTCTGATTATATAAATAAAACTTGTTTTCTTTAAAGAAAATAAATAAATAAACTACTATGTTCCAGATTATAACGGGAACAGCAATAGTGACCTCCATGGAGAACTCAGTAAGGGCTTTACAGGTGTCAGTCTGTCTACTTTAATCTTCACAGCAACCTGGTGAAGCTGCTTTCCTTGTTTTTTGTTTTTTGTTTTTCTTTTCCAGGGAAAGGAGAAGCTTAGCAAACCTACGAGGCTTGTGGGTGGTGACTCAGTCAATAAATAGGGGCGCTGGGATTTGAACCTAGTTCTCGCTGGTTACTAAGCCTATATTCAGACTGACAAGTAGCTTTTGAAATGTCAATGCTAAAATGCTTCACGGGTCTTCAAATTTTCCATGACCATGTTTGTGCATCTTTGGGGTGATTCACCAGATCAAAGAGCACCAAGACTCCGGTTGGGTGAGATGGGGGGATGGGGGC
>PVKY010014889.1:0-10397 GCA_004027775.1 Bradypus variegatus | reverse complement strand
TCTGCAGCTCCTGTGCTTTCTTCAAAGTGTCCCTCTTGGCTGTAGCTCCTCTTCAAAACATCACTCACAGCTGCATTGAGTTATATGGCTCCAGTGACTCAACTTAGACCCACCTCAAATGGGCAGAGCAACACCTCCATGGAAATTATCCAGAGTCATCACCCACAGCTGGGTGGGGCACATTCCAAAGAAACACTCAAAGACACCTAATCAAAACTGATAACGTCTGCCCACACAAGATTACAACAAAGATAATGACATTTGGGGGACATAATATATTCATCTGGAAGAAAAAAAAAAAACCTTAGGAAGATGGTATTTTGTTCCTCAAAGTGACAGTAAAACAATACTATCACCAACTGGGAAGGCTGGCAACCACCGACCACTCCAGCCATCAGCCACAGAGTGGATGGAGGGCCTTTTCAAGGGCATGAGGGAAAAGAGAAAGCACCATATTGTGGATGATTAAACAGGCTCAATAAATTCAAAATGAATGAAGTCAGACAAAATTTATTATGTGACAACAAGGAAATTAAAGTAGAAATCAATAACAAAAACAAAATCTGAAAAAAAAAAGTTTGGAAATTAAGCCAACACCTGAAAATAACCACTGGATCAAAGAAGAAATCACAAGGGTAATTAGAAAGAAAAATACTAAATGTCAACATGTGAGAAGCAGATTAATAGTCTGCAGGAGAGATTTACACCTTTATATCCTCATATTAGAAAAGAAGAAAGGCGAAATAATGTTGTAAGAAAACCTCACAACATTAAATGCTTATATATAAAAAGGAAGTATAAAAACAATGGTCTAAGCAACTAAAATAAAGAAGTATATTAAACTCCAAGTAAACAAAGGGAATAATAAAGAACAGAAATCAATGAAATAGAAAATGGGCAAACAATAGAAAATATAATGAAACTAAAACTGGCTGTTTGAAAAAAATTGAACAAATTAATAAACCCCTAGTCAGAAAACAGAGAAAAAGAGAAAGGAAAATGACCAACATGCAGAAAGAACAAAAGTACACTATTATAGATCCTGGGAGATACTATTGTTAAAGGGACTATTATGAACAATTTTATGGCAATAAATTCAACAGTTTAAGTGAAACTGAAAAATCCTTGAATTGTCCATAAAACTCTAAAAACAGCTATAAAAACACTGAAAAATAAATAACCTGAACAGCATTATATCAATTAAAGACATAAAATTTGCAGTTTAAAACCTTTCCTCAAAGAGAAGTTCAGATCCAGATGGCTTCGCTGGAGAATTCTACCAAATATTTAAAGAAGAAATAAAACCAGTTCTACACACACTCATCCAGAAACTCTAAGAACAGAAAACATTTCCCCAGTTGTTTTACCAGGTCAGCATTTCTCTGTTATCAAAATCAGAAAAAGACATTATATGAAAATTACAGACCGATTCTCTTAGGAACGTAAATGCAAATACCCTTAATAAATATTAGCAAACTGAATCCACATGCATATATATAATGACCTGGGGGGGTGCATATGTATGTACTACTATTCAATAAATAATTTAAAAAATAAAAAAGGATCAGATTGAGATCAGGCCATCTTGGTTCACCTTTGTCTCTCCCCTAACCCTGCCCAAAGCCCTTAAAAACACTAAATGGTAAAATGCTGGAGCAAATGCACTGTGTGGGATGCTGACCCCACTTACCTCAGCCGAGATTCCCACATCCCGGGGTTCCTCGGGGCACAACTCTCCCCTTCAGCTGCATTCCCACAGTGCTCACAATTTTCTAAGAAAATGAGTCCATCCTAAAAGCAGGTTTCTTCATGTCTAGAGAGGACAACTAAATAATGTGGTGATTTGCAGCTGTGTGTGCCCCAGAACAACATGTTCTTAAATTTCATCCACTCCTTTGGGTGTGAAGCCATTCTAAGTAGGCCCTTTCCATGAGGCTACTTCAGTTACGGTGTGGCCCGGCTCAATTAGACCCAGCTTAATCCTATTACTGGAATCCTTTATATGCAGAATGAAATTCAGACGGGGAGAGAAAGAAAGCCACGGGAAATAAGAAGCTGAAATCAGCGAAACCCAGAAAAGAACGGAGAGGCCGCCATGTGCGTTGCCATGTGACAAGCTAAGGACCAAGAATTGCCAGCAGCCAGCCCAGAACACCTCCAGGGAGAAAGCATTGCCTTGAAGACACCTTGATCTGGACTTTCTTTTAGCCTCAAAACCGTAAGCTAATACATTCCCAGTGTTTAACCCCACCCACTACATGGTATTTGCTTGAGCAGCCCAGGAAACTAACACAAATGGGAAGCAATTACTCAGCCGACTCTCATCCTCTCCACTGCCCCATGGGGGACAATGAGAATTTTTTACAGCTGCGTGTCCTTGTTAATTCACACACTGACCACACAATAAAAACACAATCCATTCACACATTCTGCATCTGAGCTTGTGACTTTTCACAAGCAACCCCGAAGGCCCAGGGCATATGGTACTATGTACTTTTACAAAGGTACAAATTTGAATCGCTTTCCTTACAAGCTTGGGTCAGGGAGCCAGTGGAGCTGCCTAGCGAGCACCCAGAACTCAACCTGGTCTTCCAGTTCTCTGCAAAGGCACCTTTAAAAAACACTTGAATCACCCACTCTCAGGTCCCTAGGCCGCCACATCATGAAGACATGCAAGCAGCCTCAGAGTCAACACGGCAAGTTGAGGCCGGAATCAGAGTACCTGGAGGAAGCTTCTGAGACCCTGGTCACCCCTTCAGCAGACAGCCGCCCGGGATGACATTTTCACAGAGAAGAGCACCTTGAGCCAGAGACAGGGACGCCAGCCACTCCCAAGTCCTTGACCCTGGAAAGAATGAATGTTGGTTGTTGTTTCAAGCCATTACTCTAGAGTAATTCATTACACAGCAACAGATAACTCTTATAGATCTTCATCACCTTTAAAAAATCTGCGTTAATCACCTATTGCTGTGTAACAAATAAACCCTAAAACTTAGCAGTTTGAAAGAGCAAAACACTTATTATTTCAGTTTCTGTGGGTTAGAAATTCAGCAACTATGGAGGAGCCACTGGTCCATAGCAATTCTGAAATCAGCAGGTTGCAGGTTGGAAGCTCCTTGACTAGTTCCCAAGGCCTGAGAATAGGTGTAGGGATGAATTTGATGTTGCCCAAAGAGGGCTCTGGCTTTTGACCCCAGCTCCTGGAGGCAACCTCCAACCCCTGGAATTTCCTGAGTGGTGGTGTCTTTATTATTCACGGCAGGCCCCTCAGACCACGCCTGATGGTTTACACTAACGAGATGACTCACGAGGGTCCCCAGGGCCATGTGGTATCAGCCCACACTCTGGGGGATGGGGATGGGGGGGATACGTTGGAGATTGATTTCCCTAATTAAAGCTCTGGACATTGAAGCTTGGGTGAGCTTACCAGGCTGGCAGTACTTGGTGCCCATCATCCCACCCAGACTCTGGGAGGGCAATGCATGCTAAGGATGATGGAAGCTTTGTGTTTGGAGCCCCACACGTCACCCCTGTGGCTGCTGCACTGTTCCTCTGTAATAAACCATAACTGTGAGTATACTAGCTTTCAGGGAGTCCCACCAATTATCGAACTTGAGGGAGGAGGGGGAGGAACCCCTGTACTTGCCGTTGGTGTGGCAATCAGGCTGTCCCTCTGGGGACTCACCCTGTGTCTGGACCCAGACTCCTCTTGGTTGGGGTCTGAAATCTCAGCAGACATGGCATTCCAGAGGACGGGGCCCTTAATCCATTTGCCTCACGCTGGGTAGAGTGATTCTCCATGGCCCCCGGCTGGGCCCTCTGGGTACTACCTGCTGAGTCATTCTTCCTTTCACATAAAAATAGCCCGGGTTTGCAGCTGCGTTGTGTTCTCAGATGGCCTCTCACCGGCGGAAGTTCATGAATCCAAAAATCCTCCTTACTCTTTACCGTCCGTCCCTTTTGATCCACACTGGCAGTGCTTCTCCCGGGACAATTAACCGTGGAGACTGGTTCTGGCCTAACTCTCACAGGGGCTCCCTCCACTGAACAAACGTTACCCCACAGATGTCCCCACCACGGGCTTCTGCGGAGACTGCTGCGGGCCACGCCGGCTCCTTGCAGCTCTGCTGACTGAACAGCTCTCTGGGGAATCGCCTTGGATATCGGAGGCCATAACAAAGGATTTTGGAGTCGCATGCTTGGCTGCGTCTTCGTACCATGTTCCCTGGCAATGCCTGGATTTGAACTCTCCCCAGAAATCGTTTCTTAACTTTCCAGTTTGACATCAGGAGAAACAGGGAATTTTCAAAACCATGGAGTCCTGGCTCCTCCTTGCCCACTGGCCCATCCCTCAGCTCCTCCCCCTCCTCTTGCACGTTAGGACAAGCAGCCGCGGGAGGCACACCCGCGGGAGCTCAGCACGAAGCCCCCTCGGTTGGATCACCCGTTACCTAGGCACGTTGGCTACTTTCCAGGTTACTGCAGGCGACGAGGTTGCTACACGTCCCACCACTACCTAATGGGGTCCCCTTCCCTCCAGTTTCCAAAACCACCTCCTCACTTTTTTTGAGAACAAAGAAAATAAATCCTTCTAAATTGGCCCACAAGAGAAAACCAACTGCTCGTGTTCACTGCAGTGAAAATAAATTGAATTATTTTAAAACAACAGTTCTTGTCCAGAAGGGACCTGTGGGTTTACAAGAGGGACTCAGTGGGCAGGGGCTGGCGTCGGAGATTGGGGCCCTTCTGTGAAAGGTGAAAGGCAGTGCAGCTGGGCAGGCTCCTCGCCCCTGGGCAGGGCTCACTGGCCAGAAGGTGAGCCGAGGGGAAGGTGGGGCGGCCACTGGCATGGAGAGCCCAGACAAACAGCCCCCTGGGAAATGACTCAGGGGAAAAGAAGGGCATGAATGGTGTTTGGACGCAGTGTTTTTCTTCATCTAAACAAAGTAACATAGCCATTCAGCTGTGGGATCTATTTAAATTACCTGACAAATGACTTCATTGCCACTTTTATAAGAAAGTGTAAATAAATAATAAGAAAAGACAACTATTTAAAAAATAGGTAGAAGTGTGGCCATACCCACTTGTGGATCAGATCCACCAGCACAGAAAATGTGCTCAATTTCATTAAGCATCAGGGAAATGCAAATCACAGCCACAGTGCAGTATCATCCCAAAACAGCTAAGATTAAAAAGAAAATACCAGTGGCCACACGGAGCCACAGGAACGCTCATGCATGGGTGAGTTTGTTGGTAAAAACCACTCGGAGAAACTGGCAGCACCTTCTACAGATAAACATGCACTATTAGAGTAGTTACTCCACTCCTGAGCACACACCCTATGAAATGTTGACCTGCGTTCACCAGAATGTACCAGAATGTTCCCAAGGCACCACTGTGCGTTCCTAACACCCCAAACTGGAACTACCCAAACACCCACCCATAGCAGAATGGGTGAGCTGTGGTATTCCCACACAACCCACAACTCTAAACAATGTGGATGAAGCTCTTGAAAACAGCTGAGCAAAGGAAGCCACAAGCAACAAAACCCAAAACTGACCATGCATGTGTTAAGTCAGGCTGGTGGCTGTTCTCGGGGTGAGGGTGGGATGCAATGGAGAAAGGGGTGTGATGGAGCTTCTTGGGTGTTGCTGAAATGCCCTGTCTTGCAGTCCTGTTACACACACATGTTCAGTTTGTGTGTATTATATGTGCACTTGTCAGTTGTGTACTGCACTTCAATCAAAACAGAAAAAGCTCTTGCCAAATAGAAGAGACGATAACTGAACATCTTCATTGGCCAGGGCTGCTCTAACCAAATAGCACACTCAGTGGCTTTGATGCCAGGATTTGTTGGCTCACAGTTTGGAGGCTGAAGTTCAGCCTCAAGGGATGGCAGGACACGCCTCTTCCAATGTGTGTCCGTCCGTGGCTATCTGTCTCGTCTCCTCCCGTGGCTTCTACTTCCGTGTCCAAATTTCCTCTGGTGCCAAGGACTCATCATCCTGGGTTGGGCCCACTTTGACTCAGTCTGGCCTTCTGAACAGGACCTCTGAAGATGATCTTTGCAAATGGGTTCACACCCCAGGATGGGGTTAGGGCTTGAACATGTCTCGGTGGGGGGGGATAATTCAAACCACTATGCCTTATTTTTTCTTATCAATAACAGTTGAAACAAAGTCTAAAGAATCTCCCTAAAAGTAAAACACAGAAATTAAAAGGAAGGGAAATTTCACAGGCAATTAATGAGGTTGTAAAATTGCCAAACCCTGGCTTCCATGATAGGGGAAAATGGAGATGACAGATCAAGAACCTGATTTACATACTGGCAGATTCCACTTTAATATTTTACAGATCAACCTGGGATCCTCCCAAGTCAAAGCTATGGGGGGAAAGAAAAAACACGGAGGCTCTTCTAGGTGAAGAGTTAAAAGATGTAAAAGCCAGATCCAATGCATGAGCCTTGCCTGAAGCTGAGCTCAGCTGACCAGCCATAAAAGGAAGTTCTGGGGAAAAGGGGGCAAAGAACATGGACGAGTCAGTGAGGCCCTGGCTGCCTGCTGCGCTGCGCTGCGCACACTGAAGGGCTGAATGGAGGGACTCATCCAAACGCGGGAAGGGGCCGGGGACGCTGGGACCAGCAGGAAGCCAGCAGGGCCGGAGCCAGGGCGGGCACGCAGGACAGAGCAGGTGCAGAGAGGAGCCCCCAGCCCCTCCGGTGGCGGCTGGGGCAGCCCACTGACCAATCCCACCCAGGAGCCGGAGACTGCGCCCTGGGGGGAAGGGCAGCGCGCGATCCCCGGGAGCACGTGGAGAACGGCCGCCCAAAGGCCAATGACCTGTTGTCAGATGTGATGGTGGCACTGCCAGGGAGAGGCTGCAACCGGGGCAATGTGTGATCAGACGAACTCGAGAAACAGGAGCTAGAACAAGAGCCGAGAGCAGGGCGTCTGCGGAAAATGAACTGGGACGTGGCCGAGGGCGAGCAGCTTCTGGCCACAAGCCACCTGTCAGCTCAGCTTGTGTTTATTAATGTGCACATGTTCCTTTCTAAGATTAAAAGTAAGTCCCAGTTCTCATCTAGATTATGGTGGTGAACGCATGGCTTTGTGATTATACCAGGAGCCAATGAGTGTACACTTAGGATGGAGCGTACGGTGTGTGGATAAAATTGTTTAAAAAAAAATAATGTAAGTCTGAAACCACCACTGGGAAGACGGGATTTTCACGCCAACCTCCTGGCCGTGGGAGAGCCCATGGGACACCCCAGGCCTCCCCGGAACACTGGGGGCTCTGGCACCCAAGCTGCAGCCGAGGACCCCTCTCTGCCCACCCTGGACACACGGCGAGTGCTGGGTGGGGAAGGTCAGAGGGAGCACAGCAAGAACAGGCTGCATTTATTAAAGAAAGTAACCCATTCATTTAAGAAACATATGGATTGAAAAGGGACCTTAAGTCAGGAATGGACACACTTTGCCTGTAAAAGATCAGACACCGAGTACCCTGGACTCTTGAGGCCACCCAGTCGGCACAGCCAATCAACTCACAGTGCAGTGTGTACCTGGGTGGGATTTAGACGTTTGGAAATGAACAGAGGTGACGGTAGCATGTTAACATGAGAATAACTAACAGTGCTGAAAGGCAGGTGGCTGTGGTGGAAGGGGGGAGTTTTGAGTCATGGATGTCACCAGAAGGAAAGGCAGAGGTTAAAACATGGGAATGGACAACACAGTGATCTTGTGGGGGACACTGTCCACGATTAACTGCACAAATATAAGAAAGCTCTTTGTACGACACTATTACAAGAGTTAATAATAGGGAGGTATATGGGGGAAATGTACCTATTGCAAACTATGGACTAGAGTTAACAGTAATATCTTAATATTCTTTCATCAACAGTAACAAATGTACCACACCAATGCTAGGGGTCAATAATCAGGGTGAGGATAGGAGACAAATGTATGGGGTGTTTGGGTTTTATTTTTTTTTCCCTGGAGTAATGAAAATGTTCTAAAATTGATGGTGGTGATTAATGCACAACTATGCGTGACCCTGTGAGCCACTGATCATACATTTTGGATGACAAGTATTGTGTGTGAATATACCTCAATAAAATTGCATTAAAAGAAAAAAACTGGATATACTTAAACAAAAGTTTCAACAGTTTCCCCAAGCTCGCAATCCATTGCCATTTGTACATACGTATTAGTCAGATGATTTCATATTTTTAAAATGTGCCTTTGTCGAGAGGTTAGGCCTGCTTACAATTGTGCCTAAGAGTCTCCCCAAGTGCCTCTTTGTTGCTCAGATGGGGCCCTCTCTCTCTAGCTAAGCCAATTTGACAGATGAAATCACTGCCCTCTCCCGTACGTGGGAGGTGACACCCAGGGGTGTAAATACCCCTGGAAACATGGAATATGAGTCCCAGGGAAGAATCTGGACCCAGCATCGTGGGATGGAGAACATCTTCTTGACCAAAAGGGGGATGTGAAAAGAAATAAGCTTCAGTGGCAGAGAGATTCCAAAAGGAGCCGACAGGTCACTCTGGTGGGCACTCTTACGCATAATAGAGATAACCGTTTTTAGGTTCTAATGAATTGGAATAGCTAGCAGTAAATATGTGGAACTATCAAACTACAACCCGGAACCCTTGAATCTTGAAGATGCCTGTATGACAATGTGATTGGGAAAGCCATGTGGATCACACTCCCCTTTGTCCAGTGTATGGATGGACGACAAGAAAAATGGGGGCAAAAAAATAAAGGCACCCAGTGTTCTTTTTTTACTCTAATTTTTCTTTTTCACTTTATAATTTTTATTATTTTTGTGTGTGGTAATGAAAATGTTCAAAAATTAATTTTGGTGATGAATGCACAACTATATAATGGTACTGTGAACAACGGACTGTACGCTTTGTATGACTGCTTGGTATGTGAATATAACTCAGTAAAACTAAATTTAAAAAAAGTGCCGTTGTCACCAGAGCCTGGGTCCATCCTCCCCTTATAGGGAGGAGCTGTTTCTTGCACTTGATCAGCTGGCCCCTCCTAAACTTCATTTTGTCATCAATGAGTTCCTAAGACGAGCGTTTAAAATGCCTTCACTTTAACAAGAGGCTTTATAAAAGCGCACGGAGCTGCAATTATGCACAAGAACATTCTGTTCTTCTTTAAATTCATTAGTTGGTATCAACTAAGCACCCTCAGCAGTACAAGGGGGTTGGAGCCATTTACCTTCACAGGCATTTGCTAACAAGGAATGCATTTACAGTACTTAGACTTTTTGTAAACCTAAGGTCAAATATTTAGTCTTTACTTTCCTAAGTTTTTTCTAAAATATTGATTTTAAAAATGTATATGATCAGGAGCAGGAAGGAGACGGGCGCCCGGCAGCCCATGGGCCCGCGCGGCAGAGCGAGTGGAGTGGGCAGCAGAAGCCCGGGGACGCCGAGGCTTCGGGCAGGGCCTGCCCGGGCTTCCAGGCCGCCGCCACCAGGCCTGCACCGCCTGCGCCGCTGGAGCCCCGCGGAGAAACCGCTGCCGCCGCCTGCACCGGGACCTGAGCCCGTGGCGCCGGAGGTGAGTGGGCGCTCGCCGCCCAAGCGCCCCCGAGGCTTTAGGGTGGTCGCCGCCGCCACCAGGCCCGCACCGCCTGCGCCGCTGGAGCCCCACGGAGGAGCTGCCGCCGCCGCCGCCTGCACCGGGACCTGAGCCGGTGGCGCCGGAGGTGAGTAGGCGCTCGCCGCCCCAGCGTCCCTGAGGCTTTCGGGTGGTCGCCGCCGACACCAGGCCCGCACCGCCTGTGCCGCTGGAGCCCTGCGGAGGAGCCGCCGCCACCGCGGCCACGGGGGACGGAACCCAGAGCAGCTGGCAACTACACAAGAACTACATGAAACAGAGTTTTCAGGGTGTCCAGTGACCAGCCACACATCAGATGCAAGTTTGGAATTGGAGGAAAAGCCGAGATCGCAGCGAACATTGAAAACTCCATACACTCCCAATGAGACCTGGGCCTCACTAGACTGGGAAAATCTGACTAGGGCCGACCATATCTGAGGAGACCCATTCACAAAAAGGCTACATAGAGAAGAGCAAGAAACAGAAAAAACAAGCGGGGAAAAATTTTGATCAACTAAATAGAACCTAAGTTAGAGGTCTAGAATAAGTTGAATTGAATAACAGAGGCCAGAGAACAAAGGTAACCAACAAGAAAACCCCTAGGTAAAAGATAGAAAACAAGCTCCAAAATGAACTAATCAAGAAAATCAGATGCCTAGACAACTTAAGATAACAAGCCATACCAGGAAACACGAAAATATGGACCAGCCAAAGGAACAAACTAATAGCTCAAATGAGATACAGGAGTTGAGGCAACTAATACTAAATAAATTCAGTGAA
>PVKY010014888.1:0-10395 GCA_004027775.1 Bradypus variegatus | reverse complement strand
TAAGATTTGATTTGTGGCCTAATATACTGTCTGTCCTGGAAAATGTTCAAAGTGCACTTGAGAAGAATGACTATTCTACTGTAGTTGGGTAGTGTTCTACACATGTCCATTAGGTCTAGTTGGTTAATGGTGATGTTCAAGCCCTCTATTTCCTTATTGATCTTCTGCTTAGATGTTACATTGAAAGTGGTGTATTGAAGTCTCCAACTATTATTGTAGAACTATGCATTTCTCCCTTCAATTCTGTCAACCTTTGCTTCATGTATTTTGGGGCTCTGTTATGAGGTGCATATATGTTTATAATTGTTGTATCTTCTTGCTGGATTGAACCTTTTATCAATATATGATATCCTTTTTTGTCTCATTATCTTTTTTGACTTAAAGTCTATTTTTTCTGATAATAATATAGCCACTCTGGCTCCCTTTTGATACTGTTTGCATGGAATATCTTTTTTCCACCCTTCTGTTTTCAACCCCGATGTGTCTCTGTACCTAAAGTGAGTGTCTTGTAGACAGCATAGAGACAGATCATGCTTTTTCATCCAATCGGCCAATCTCTGCCTTTGAACAGGGGGGTTTAATCCATTGACATTTAAGGTAATAACTTAGAAGTACTGACCAATGCCATTCAGCTGTTTGTTTTCTGTATGTCTTGTATGTTTTTTCTTCCTCAATTACTCTCTTGTTATTTGTATTTAGTTGCCATTTTGTAGTGTATCATTTTGATTCCTTTCCTCTATATTTTTTAGTTATTGTCTTAGTGGTTACCTTTGTAAATACAACAAACATCTTAAACTAATAATAACCTAGTTCAACTACCACCAACCTTAACTTCAGTGGTATACAAACTCTTTACTCCTGCACATCTTCATCCCCCCCCATTACACTGTTACTGTCTTACATTAAATCTTTATACTCTGTCTGCCATTTAACATGAATTTACAGTATTATTTTACACATTTGCCTGAGGGGAAAAAGCAGCTACAAACCAGAAGCACAACACAGGATTTTCTATTTACATACGTAGCCATCTTTACCAATGTTCTTTAGTTCTTCTTATGGCTTTGAGTGATTGTCTATTTTTCTTTTATTTCAGCTTGAAGGACCCTCTTTAGTATTTCTTGTAGGGCAGGTCCTCTGGTAATAAATTCTCTTCGCTTTTTTTTTTCTTAAATTCAGTTTTATTCAAACACATGCACATAACATACAATCATCCATGGTATACAGTCAACTGTTCACAGTGTGATCATCTAGTTATGTGTTCATCACCAGAGTCTATTTCTGAACATTTTCCCTACATCAGAAAGAATCAGAACAAGAATAAAAAATAAAAATGAAAAAAGAACACCCAAACCATCCCCCCATCCCATCCCATTTGTCATTTAGTTTTTATCCCTGTCTTTCTACTCATCCAAATTCTCTTAGCTTTTATCTGTAAATGTCTTAATTTCTCCTTCATTTTTGAAAGATAATTGGGCTGGAAAAACTAGGGGTCCCCTCCCCTCCAGAGCTGGGATCAGGGCCCACGCCAGCCTCCGCCTGGGGAGCCCTTTGCATTCTAGCTTTGGCGAGGCCAGTCATTAGCCTTCTCACCGTGGGCAAGTTTCTTGAACTTCCAGGCTTCAAACTGTCTCAATATCAATAGGAAGATTTAATGAGAGGATTTCTCGAGTCCATTCGACTAACATAAGTTTTAAGAAGGTTGAGATTTTCCACCATCAATCACATCAAGGGTTAATAGTGTTTGAAAGGTCAAACACACACACACAAAATACAAAACTAAAACTAAGTATTTAGACTCTTGTATTGCCTAAATATAACTCTATTTTCTCTAGATGATTCACTAATTTTGGGCATTTCTGACCTATTCTACAAGATAAAAAATAATGTATTCTTCATATACACACACACACACACACACTCAGGCGCACACACACACATATACACACACATATATATGGGGGGGTTATATACACACACTGTGGCCCATCTGAACCACGGATGACACTCGACATTCAGCATTAAAAAGGCGACTGAGCCTCAGAACAACGCGGATGGCTCTCAAGGGCATTGTGATGAGTACAAAAAAAGTCAATCTCTAAATGTCATATACTGTACGGTCCCATTCACATAAAATTCTGCAATGACAACCCTGTAGAGATGGAGAGCAGACCAGTGGTTGCCAGGGCCTGGGGGTGCTGCAGGGAGAGGGTGGGTGTGAATGAAGAGGTAGCAGGGGTCTCTGTGGTTCTTACCTTGACAGCAACCCTCTGGCTGGGAGTGGCAGCGAGCTACACCCCAGTGACTTCCCGGCTGTCACATTATACCCTACTCACTACCGATGCAGCCACTGGGGGAACCGGGGAAGGGTATAAGGGACCTCTCTGTGCTGTCTCTGCAACTTCCTGTGAATCTATAATTATTGCAAAATAAAAAAAACCTAACAGGCAGCTGGTGAGACACTGGTCCAAAGCAAGAGAAGAGAAACTTGGTCCCAACAGAAAAAAACAAGCAAAGATGGTATCAACAGCCAAGTCATAAAAGGATAAACATAAATGGCCAAGAAACATGTGGAAAGAACTCTATCTCACTAATAATCATGGGAATTTTCACGTACACTAGCAAAAACTAAAGAGGATTATAAAACTAGCATGGCTGAAGGTACAGGGAAACTCTGTATGAGAGTGTACCTGGGAGGGGTATAGACTGCTCCTACTGGCTGACTTCAACTTTTACTAATTATTAACACGAAATACTAATCAAATACTTCAGACCTCAACCAGTCCCCAGGCGGTGCAGATCCGGGCTACTGCTCAGCTGGGGGAATCTCCAGGCTGCTATGTAGCCTTTCCCTCCCCTGCTCAAGCCCTTTTCCCTCAGGATTCCTAATCCAACACACGAATCTTAAGACCTGAAGGAAATGAAAAGTAACCAGTCTTCACAGGAGACGGGGGTCTCGGTCTCTGCTCCCGGCAGAAAGCAAGGACCCAGGGAAGTCAACCCTGATGGGAAGACACCGGGAGCACATACCCTGGGCTCCAGGGCGGCTTACGGGCACACGGGCAGCCTGGAAGGTGCTCACAGGGAAAAACAGAGGCATCCCCGTCAAGAGTTCTAGATTTAAAAAGAAAGAAAGAAAGAAAATACAGGGTTGGGGCTAAATATCCGCTATGGGGGCCGAGGCAGAGGGATCTGTAAACCGGATGGGAAGTTGGACAGAAGGCCCTTCGAATTCCTTTCCAGCTCCGCCATAATCCAGAATCTCACCACCTCTCATCACCCTGACTCCGCCCTGATCTGAGTCCCGGCGCCTGTCACCTGGATCGTCACCGCAACAGCCTTGGGGAGCCAGCGAAACGTGGATCAGCTCGGAGACTCCTCTGTCCAAGTCAAGTCCTCACCGTGGCCCACCACAGGCCTCGGCACCATGCGGCCTGCCCTGGGTCCTGAGCCCCCAACATCCTCTGCTACCGTTCGTGTCTCAGTCTCTTCCTGGCCTCCGCGTGTGCTCTGCAGCACCAAAGCACACTCCCACCCTGGGATCCTGGAGTTTGCTCCCCTCCCCTCTCTGGCTGGAACCCTCTTGCCTCCTGCCTGGCACCCCCCTTCGATACATCAGCCTAATCAATACGGGCTGGTTGGTGCCCCCCACATGCTCAGCCTGTCGCTCTGGCTTGTGGTTTCAGGCTGACGCCCAGTAGAGGGGGGGCACCTTAAGAGTGAGGCCAGAGCTCAACCCACGCTGTACCCAGCCGTAAGTGAGAGCACAAACGCAGTCTTTGGCTCTGTGGCCATGTGCACAGAGAAAACTCCATGACAGGAAAGAAGGGACAACATGTGGGGTGACCCAGTCTGCTCAGGAGACCTTCCCTGACTGCCTCATTCAACCCCAGGCCCCCTTTCCCCATGTTCTCCCTCCCAGTTCCCTGTCTTATTTTCCTCTACTCCACGTAACACACACAGTGTTGATTTACTGCCCAGCTCCTCTTATCAGAGGGCAAGGCGTTGTGTCAGTTCCTCTCACTGCTATTTCCCCAGCACTGAGAATAGTGCTTGGCACATGGTGGAAATGCCCAGTGTCTGCTGAATGAATGAACGAACTCCATAAACGAAACAGACGCACAAGACTGAACACCCAGCTGGGATTTGTCTCCATTAACCCACAGAATATTTCACAGAATGTATTATTCGCTATTACCTTTCCCCTCATTCACCTGGGGAGTTAGACTAACTTAACAAAACCCTTTCAACTTTGCCCCCCCTGGCTTGGCATCAACAGCTAGGAACTGGCTTGTCTCATCACCTCCCGAGAGGCCAGAGAGGTCCTGTGGTCTAAGGGCCGCCTGCTGACCCACCTAGGGGCTTCCCTGCCGACCAAATGCCACATTTACACTCTGATGAGCAGCAGTCTGGGGACAGGATCCGTTTCCGGTCTCACCCCTGCACCCCGAGCACCAGGCACAGTGTCCGCACACAGCAGGTGTTCCGTAGGAGCTTCAACAATGAGCGGACAAGGAATCCAGGGAGGAAAAGGCACGCTAGCCTTTCAGGCCCAAGTTTCCCACAGTGATTATTACCAGGAAGATGTGGCCTTGGGCAAGCCACATAACCTCTCTGGGCTTGTTTCCATACCTGTAAAAATAAGAGTGCCTGACCAAACTCTGGAACAGATTCTGATGAAGTAAGGCACATGACAAAAGTCTGACAAAACCATCCATGCCATATCCTGGGCAGAATACTGAGCACACATTGGCTGTAAAAAACTGGCTTTGGATGTTCACATTTCCTTCTTTGGTCAATTCTCAACTGACAATAGCAATTTCCACTCAAGCTCGGAATTGTCTAGAACCTTCATTACCAGACCATGTGAGTTTATGGGGGGAGGGGGCTCAACCCCAATTCTACACCTGGGTATTAATTTGTTTTCCATTTCTTACATCCCTGCCCTTGAGGAGATGAAAATTTCTTTTATAACTCTCACATCTTCTACTTCTTTTAACTCTCTCACCTTAATTTTTTAAAGTAAACTTGAGAAAGAATGTGAAAATGAAAAATGTTTCATAAAAATGTCATCTCAAGTTCCACCAATGGATATTAAATATAGTGAGTGAATGCTTGAGGAGAAACAGGATATTTACATGGTTTCAAAGTCTTTCCCCCAAGATATTTATTAATAACATAGAGAAAAACAGTAACTTCACAGTGGAGAAACCTCGAAACCACCACCTTCACCAAGTGATAAAGGTTAACACTCTCAGAGGTCAGACATAATATCACGTGCCCTCTGCTAAAACACTCTGAGCAGGGAACAACGCCACTTTTGTGGTTTGCTTGCCAAAATGCATCACCTCAACCTAATCATAAGAAAACATCAGATAAACCCAAACTCAGGAGCGTCCTACAAAAGAACAGACCAGTGCCCTTTATAAGTGTCAAAGTCATAAAGCCAACAAGGGACAGAGAACCCATCACCACAGATGGATGGCTCCACGCAGCATGGAACCCGGACTGGCTCCTGGAATGGAAGGGAGAGCTGGACCTTAATTACCGGCGTGGCACCAACGTTAACCTCCCGGCTTTGAGGCCTACATTGTGCTGGCGCACGAGGCTAACGGGAAACTGAAGGAAGGGCATCGGGAACAGGACTGAAGGGTTACTGGGCAAACTGTACGTACAGCTCCTCTAATGCACAAGAGGCCACCCGTAACTCAGCAGAAAGCAATGGGCGAAGGCGAGATGGGCACCTCCCAGAAGAGGAAACACACATGGCTAACAAACATAACCAGGGAAATTGCAGTTATGCCCTAATGAGATACCATGATGCACCTCTCAAGCCTGAGAATGTTAAATATCAGCAAGGATGGGGAGGCAACAGGAGCTCCTTTCTACCAGCAGATGAATAATTGGCAGAGCCACTTTGGAAATAATCTGGCAAAATCCTGCACATCTGGAGATGTTTACGCCCCCATGCCCCACAATCCTACTCCAAGAGAAGCTACTGACCAAGTGCGTCTGGAAACACACAGGAAAAGACCAAGAAGTTCTGTTTGTCACAGCAAAATACGGGCGACCATTCAAAGGCACACCAGAGAGGGAAGAGATGAGTCACAGAACATCCACACAGTGGAATACTGTGCATCAGTGAAAATGAAAGAACCACTGCCACAAACAGCGCTGGAATAAATCTCACAATGTGACTGGAAAAGCAAGTCACAGAAACACACACAGAGTATGATACCATTAAAATGAAATTTGAAACAGACAAACTCAAGACTGCATTGTTTAAAAATAAATCCATATTACAGCAAAAGTCAAAAGAAGGCTGGGGTTCCTGGCTACTCGGGGGCAAATGTGTGAGTCCATGGCGTCTCCACACACCTGGGTGGGCTTCAACACCAGTTCTGCACGTCTATTCTAGTGACAGGAAGAATCCGACACTTTCCTTTGTATTCAGTTAATATTGACGGTAATTAAAAAAAAAAAGCAAACAGGCAGAACATTCCAAATTTTCTGCTTTTAAACTCACATCCTATGAGGATAGTCTTTTTGAAACTTTCAGACCTTAAAATGAAAGGAAAGAAGCCAAAGGGAATAACTTGGAATGGTTCAGGTGAACTGATTAAGGCATTGATCTGAAAACGTTAATGAGTTCTTAGCATCCATACCTCACAAGCTGGAAAGTTGTTTTAAGGGACAGTAATTAATTCCCTACCATGAAAAAGATCTTCTAAAGAATGTGATTTCCTTGAGCTGCACAAATCTTTACTATTTTAAGAATCCATTTTACTCCTTGAACAAATACATTTATCTAGCCGGAGTGAATTAATTTTGTTCCTTCTTGAACTGTTTAAACAGCTTAATTTGCCTCCATCATGTGTTTTTGTTGTCGATCATCAGGATTTACAGCAACTTACAGCTTGCCTATAAATTTACATAGTTTTAAAGGAAATTTTACCAAAGGCCAAACGAGTCATGTAAAACCCAAGCAGGTAGGCCAGAAAGAGGCTCACTCACCAGCTGGAACTCACTCCTCCGGCTGAAGGCCTCCCTGATGCCAGAATCCCTCCAGAGAGCACTCAGCGCAGGGACGTACAGCTGGAAGGTGGCTGGCTCCACAGGCAGCCCTGCTTTGTTCTCAAAGGCCATTAAGAACATCCCGTGCTTTTCATTTTCAGAATACTGCCAAGGAATACCAAGCTTGTCTCGTGCATCGACAAGAACTCTGGAGCCCTAGGAAATAAAAGAAATACAAAACCATTTAATTGTGGTCCAAACACTAGACAACCTCAATAGGGAACCCACTGTCAAAAAGCATAAAACTCAGGCTATCAACCAGTTATCTGTCTGTTGGTTTGTTTTGTCAATACCACGAATGCCTAGGAACACAATCTTATCAATATAAATGCACATATTGATATATATGTGTGTATATACACAGCACACAATCAGGTTCGCCTTTTGCTCTCCCTCATTTGCAAGGACACTGCAGAGGAAACAAGTGGATGGGAGGAAGCCGTGCAAACATGGGAAGCGAACCCTACGTCTGCGAGACAGACAACGTCTGAACAACAGCAACCTCTGCTTGAAGTGTTCTGCCTGTCATTAACAAGGACATCTGGAAGGGTAAACACCAGAAGGATCCAATGCCATGTTCCCAATCTACAATGCATGGGAGAGCAGGCACATACACACAAGCAGCAGCCTGAGAGACGAGGGACTGAAACAGGACCCAAGCCGAGTGGCTGCCCCCTGAAACAGGAGCCAGGGGTTCATGTTCCAGATTTACGCCACAGTCATTTGTGATGGTGGGAAACTAGTTTTCATTCTTTTGCTCTTTTCCTTGCTGTTAAAAATAAAGTTAGTATTTTCTGCTCTCTCTTTTTCACCTCACAGTCAGGGTCAAGGGGATGGAGAAAGAGCCTAAGCTAAAACAGCATCAGGGAAAGCATCCAGGCAGTGGAAAACACTCCAGACTACGGGAAATCCTCTGTCTCCGTGTTAACTGCCTTGCTGGGCATGAGGAGGTCTGTCCGCTCACTCTTGGGTGCTTCAAAACCCACTATATGGAGTCTAAAAGCTTCTGGGCTCGGAGGACACCCTGAACACACTCCTGCCACCATCAAGACGGGGGTGAGGGGGAGCAGAAGGCCTCCTGAAGGCAGCCGGGTGCACACGGTGCTCCATCTGGAAAAGCCTTCCCTGCCTCAGAGCCGCCTGCCGGGCTCCGCAGGAGACCGAGCCCCTGCTGAGCCCCCACCCGCCACCACAGAGATGACTGGGACCAGCCCTGCCCACTTGGTGCTTAACGTCTCCAAAACAGTAACAGCTTTCCTGCAATTTAACTCACATGCCATGCAACCCGCCCATTTGAAAATATACGGATCAATGGCACTTATCCTAAGAAGTTTCATTTCCAGCATCGGGCAAGTAGGTGAGTCAGTGCTGCCTGCTTCCAGTCTCTGCCGTGGCCTCAGTTTCCACCTGGGACCTCTGAGCTGCAGGGTGACGGTGGCCACAAAGGGCAGTGGTGATCTCTGAGCAGGAATGTCTGGGCAGAGATCATGGGTTCTCTCCTCAGGGCCGCCCTCACCTGCTATTAGTGACCAAGCTCTGGTTCTATCAACCCACAAAAAAGTGTTCAACACTTATTCTGCTCAAAGCAGGGAGCCAGGCACCATGGGGAAAACAAAGTGTCCAGGATGCAGCAGCATCTGATGTCTGGAAACTTAAAATCTGGCTATGGAGACAGATATTTGCATTGAAAATTAATACCCATCCATGATAAAAACTCTAAGAAAATGAAAAATAGAGAACTTCCTCAATTGGATAAAGAATAGCTACAAAAACGCCACAGCTAGCATCATAATTAATGGTGAAAGACTAAATGTTTTCTCTCTAAGATCAGGAATGAGGCAAGGATGTTTGCTCTTACCACTGCTATTCAACATAGCACTGGAAGTTCTAGCCAATGTGATAAGGCAAGAAAAAGAAATAAAGGGCAAACAGGAAAGAGAGAGAGAGAAAAAACCTATTTGCAGAGGACATGATAATCTAAGTCTTAAGGAATCTACTCCCCAAACTCCTAGAACAAATAAGTGAATTCAGCAAGGTTGCAGGATATAAAATCAATATGCAAAAATCAATGTCTTTCTATACACTAACAATGAATTACAATACCATTAACAATCACTAAAAAACAAACAAACAAAAAACAAAAGAGACTCTTAGATGTAAAATTAACAAAACAGTATAGGACTTGTATCCTGAAAACTACAAAATGCTGATGAAAGAAATAAAAGAAAATCTAAACAAATGGAGAGGCTACTGTGTTCATATATTGGAAATATCAACACAATTCTCCCCAAATTGATATATACTTTTAACACAAGTCCTATCAAAATCCCAGCAAGACCTTTTGCAGATACAGATACGATTATTCTAAAACTTATACGGAAAGACACCAGAATAGCTAAAAGAGTTTGAAATAAAAAAGAATTAAGTGAGAGGAATCACTCTACCCAAGTTTAATACTTAGAGAGTCCAGTAATTGAGACTGTGTGGTACTGACAAAGTGACAGACACACAGGTCAGTGGAATACCACAGAGAACCCAGACAGCCCTACACCTCTACAAAGAAGTACTGCCAACTGCTCTTTGAAAGATGCAAAAGCAATTAAATGGAAGAAGGATATCTCTTCAAGAAATGGACAGCCATAGATTTAAAAAAAAAAAAGGAACCTTGCCCTAAACTTTATATAAAAATTAACGCAAAAATGTAAAACTGTAACATGGGAGAAAATCTTTGGGATCTAGGGCTTGGTGAAGAATTCTTAGACATGAAACCAAATTCCTGAAAGAAAAATATCAATACACTGGACTTCATAAAAATTCAAAACTTTTGCTCTGCAAAAGACCCTCTTAAGAGGATGAAAAGTCAAGTTACAGACTGATAGAAAATATTTGCAAGCCAAGCCACGAATCTGACAAAGGGTTCACATCTAGAAAAATTAAGAACTCAACAGTAAAAAATGACCCAAGTATAAAATGGACAAATGACATGCAATATTTCACCAAAGAGGCCAGAAAGCCGGTGGATGAGCACATAGAGAGATGATGGCATCACTAGCCACTGAGACCACAACAGCAATCACCACGCTCCCAGCAGAACAGCTACAATAAAAGAAAAATAGTGACAAAAACAACACTAGCGAGGATGTAGAGAAACTCCATCTCTCATACACTGCTGGCAGGAATGTAAAAATGATACAGCCACTCTGAAAGTAGTTTGACAGTTTCTTTAAAAAAAAAAAAAACTAAACTAAACATATACTAACTTGTAAATCTCTTGGGCATTTATTCCAGAGAAATGAAAACTTACGTTCACACAGAAACCTG
>PVKY010014887.1:0-10398 GCA_004027775.1 Bradypus variegatus | reverse complement strand
AATTGTCTTCAAGATTCATGGGTTCTGGATTGTAGTTTGGTAGTTTCAGGTGTCCACCACCAGCTACCCCAATTCATTAGAACCTGAAAAGGGTTGTCTAAATTGTGCGCAAGAGTGCCCACCAGAGTGACCTCTCGGCTCCTTTTGGAATCTCTCTGCCACTGAAGCTTATTTCATTTCCTTTCACGTCCCCCTTTTTGGTTAAGTAGATGTTCTCCATCCCACAATGCCGGGTCTACATTCCTCCCCTGGAGTCATAATCCACGTTGCCAGGGGGATTCATTCCCCTGGGTGTCTGATCCCACGTAGGGGGGAGGGCAGTGATTTCACCTGCCAAGTTGGCTTAGGTGGAGAGAGAGGGCCACATCTGAGCAACAAAGAGGCACTCAGGAGGAGGCTCTTAGGCACAATCATAGGGAGGCCTAGCCTCTCCTTTGCAGGAACAGTCTTCCCTAGGGCAAATCCTGTGATAGAGACCGTCTACTTTTTAAAGCTCCTTCAGTCTGCCTGGGGAGGATGGGTTGCAGGGTAGAATAAAGAAGGGGGTGGGTGTGGGAGAAGACGGGGCCCCAGGAGATGCGGAGAAGGGAGGGGGGCTCGCTCGTCGCACCGCTGACCCCCGTGCCTCTCTTTGCTCAGGACTGCGCTGCTACGCCAAATTCCACCGGAACCGCAGGGTCACACGGAGGAAGGGGCGCTGCGTGGAGCCCGAGACGGCCAACGGCGACCAGGGCTCCTTTATCAACGTCTAGCGGCGCCGGCGGAGGCGCCTCCCCGCGGGCCCGGGGACTGAGCCCGGGAGGTTTTGATAAGCCGGGCCGTTTGTTTATAACTAGCGGGGTCAGGCCCGGGGCATGCAGCCCCCGGAGGGAGGCGGCTGGGGCGGGGGACGCTGGGTGAATGAGCTGCCTCTCCCAGGAGCCGAGCGGCAGCCCCCCAGCCCCCCAGCCCCGCCACCCCGGCTCCGCTGAGACCACCGCAGCCTGCACGCCCGGTTCTCTGCGATGGCTCTGTCGAGAGTGCCCTCTGCTGTCCGACCGCAGCACTGCAGCGCCTTCAAACTAAACATACAGAGGTTTTTGAGCGTGGAAAGAAGTTTAAACTCCTGGAGGGGACAGGATGGCCTTGGGTCCCTTGGGCAGAGATTACCATGGAGCACTGTGCTAAGCGCTTGGCTAGCATGATCTCCTTTAATTATTACAACCTTTTAAAGTAGGCATTGCCACCATTTTACAGGGAGGAAACTGAGGCACAGTTGAGTTATATGACTTGTCCCGGGTCCCATATCAATGCTCCCCAAACCTAATGTGCATAAGAATCACCCGGGGAAGCTGGTTAAACTGCAGATCCTGATTCACTCCATTCTGCATTTCTGCACACTTCCAGGGGATGCGCAAGCTGCCGGGACCCCACTGGGGTCTAGCCGGGTGCTAATAGTAAACGCTGGTGCTGGGGGCTGTTCCCGGGCCAAGGCCGTCGAGCGCCAAGGCCGATGTTCTTGCCCCTCCACATCTAGGCACTATTCCAGGTTTCCACGGCTCTCAGGGAGAGAGACACGGTCCCTGGTGGCTCCCTTCTTTGTGGCAAAGCCTGGAATGACTTGACTTTTCTCTTCCTTCCCTAGACAAAGTTGCATCGTTTTTTAAAAAACAAAACACATAAACAAACAAAAAAAAAAACATACATTAAGCACTTGCTTGCTGGAAAGGAATGATATGGGTAGATGGACCCTGGCCTCTGGGAGGTGATATTCTGAGATATGTTCTTTTGGAGATATGATAATGTTGTCCCTTAAGTTAACTCGGCTCTGCTCTTCCAGCCCCGGGAAATGCATTTTGCAGTTGCCCCTGACCGCTTCTATCCCAGGGGTGCTTTAGCTTTTGTGGTTCATGCCCTCTGAGAATCTGATGCAAACAGGGACTCTAAAAAATTGCACACATCACCCATGTACACTCATCTTGCATACTGTTTCTGTAAGTTCCCAGGCTTCCCAGAACCCATCTCTGGACCCCATCACCACTTCTGTAGAACTGTCTGAGGGGTTTGGGGTACCTCCTGAGGCTAAGTGCCCCCCACCCATCCCCCCAAGGCTAGGCCCATGATACCCACTCGGAAGATCTGTCCCAGATCTAGCTCCAAGGGCCACCTCAGCAGAGCCATCTAAATCCCTCCCAATGGGCCTTTCGGTCACCCTTAGGCCCCTGGCAAAGCAGGTCACAAATGATAAACGCCTTCCCCATCCACATTTCTGGCTGGCCTTAGGCTGTTTACTACCTTGGGAAAAGCAGTGGGCTCAGGGGCCAGGCACCAAAGAACGCAGAGTGATGGAGGAGAAACCAGATCCCCTTGTCTTCTCTCCCTATCCAAGTCTGATGGGCATGGGACTCTTGCGAGAGGAGGGTGCGGGAGAACCGAAGGAGATCAAAGCCAGCCGGCTGGGAAGCAAATCCACCAGCAGTTTTGCCCGTGTCTGAGATGGAGCTTCTCAGCTAGGATTATGCAAGCTCAGCGCAGATGGAACTCTTGGCAGGAAGAGACCCTGGCATTGCTTGTGGCTGGCGGGACGCGTTAGGGTGGCCAGGGATATCAGCCACAGAAAACCCAGAGGATCAGGACCGACCTGAAGAGCTGGACAGAACTATCGCTGCCCACCAGGTTGGAAATTCAGGGCTGATTTCTTTGCCCTGGGGGCTCCTGTTTTGCATTTGCAAATACAAAACTCAAGGGTTGGAGATCCCAAGGCCCTCTGCAGTGTTTGCTTAACCAACCTCTCTTCTTAAATTTATCTTGCTCTTACAGAAGCTAGTTTCCTCTAATCCAGGGTTTGGCAAACTTTTACTGCGAAGAGCCAAAGGTAAATATTTTCAGTTTTGCGGGCCATGTGCTCTCTGTCCCTAGTCAACTCTGCTGTAGCACGAAGCAACTATAGGTATGGCCGTGCTCCTATAAAACTATTTTTGGGCACTGGGATTTTAATTGCATATTTTTTGTATGTGACTCAAAATATTCTTTTGATTTTGTAAGAACCATTTAGAAATGTAAAAGCCGTTCTTAGCTTGCAGACTGTTAAAAAAAACAGGTGACGAGCCGGATTTGGCCCACAAACCATGGTTTGTAGACCCTGCTCTAGTCTGCTGGTTTTTGACCATCACTGTGCATTAGGGGGTAGAGGGCAACAGATGGACACAAAGATTCTGCTTTAATTGTTCTGGGTTGTGGCCTGGACTTCATGTTTTCTCAGAGCCCCCAAGTGGTTCCAAAGTGCACCCAGGGCTGAGAACCGCTGCCTTGGTCCTAGGTCTGGGGCAGTAGCTGGTGAGAAATGGCCTGCTCCACCCCTCATCACCTTGGTGACCTTGGGAGGTACTTAAGGTCTCTGTGCCTTGATTTCTTCATCTGTAAAACGGGGATAATAACTCCTCCTTAGGGATGTTGTAAGGAGTAAATACATAATTCACATGGTGTGTATAGAATAGCATCTGGTAAATAATAAGCCCCAGTGTTAGCTAATTTATTATTCTAGAAGAATTTCAGAAAGCATTTTGTTCTTCCAGAATGATTCATCACAAACTCAAAGATCATTTCTAAATCACTGTTCAGGCTCCTTCCCTGGAATGTGTCACTGGGGCCATGGGATGCTCTGTTAGAAAAGAGGAGGTGGGGTTCTGTGGTCAAAAAAGTTTGGGGAACTGCTCTGGCCAAGCCCTAGATGGCACATACAGATTGTGGGCACTGAGGCAGAGCAGGAGGGATTCATGGGTCTAAAACTACCACTGGGGGAGGGGGAAGCTGAGCAGGGGGCCAAGTGGAAACCCACAGCTGCTGGGCCCACGCCTCGCCTTCCTCCCGCTGGCGATGCTCACCGTTCCCACGGGGCTGACTTTCCGTGGTTTGTCTGATGACGCCAAGGATGGCTCCCCTGCCTGCTGAGAACAGACTGAGGGTCAGACCTTCCGATCTGGTCGTCCCCAATACCGCTGAGATCCTCTTACTTCAAGCCATAATCAACACCTTCAATTTGCAATAAAGTCTAATGTTCAAGTGATGGGCACAGAGTGCCCTGGAATGGGCTCACTTTGCAGCTGGGGAGGCTGTAAACTTACGCATAATACTCAAGGAACATGTTTATGAAATAACAGAACAGCAAGGAACAACAAGTACTGGGAGAGACAGTGGGAAGGACCAGAAAAGCAAACCGTTTAGGCTCCTACTTGGGCGTTTACAGGGGCCGGAAGGGCCTGATAGATTCCATGATAATCTCATGGGAAATAATGAGGAATGTGCAGAGTGGGTACAAGAGCCAGGAATTAGCAGTTTGCAGAACCGGGGGCTTAGATTGCAGGGAGTGTATTTTCCAAATCCTAAGTCAGGGCAGGTGGTCTGACAGGATATGCTGCTGCTTCTGGGTGCAGGAGGCTTTCTCGTCCCTCATTACTCAAAGTGTGGTCCAGAAGTAGTAGCTCCAGCTCCACCTGGGAGCTTGATCAAATGCAGACTCTCAGGCCCTACCCCAGACTTGCTGAACCAGGACCTCAGGGGGTGGAGCCTAGCAATCTGGGTTTATGCTCCCCAGATAATCCGTGTGCATGATAAAGTTTGAGAGACACTGGTCTAGGAAACGGGGGAAAACAGAAAGGTTGGGCCATCAGGGACATTTGGCTGACTTGGGGGCATTTGCAGTCAGGTCTGAGCTGGCGAATCTTTGAGACCGAGTTGCCTAGCTAATCACAGGCAAGGACAAATGCAGGCTCTGAGGCCATGGGGGCTCTGCCTCCTGGGCTGGAGTCAGTCTTTATTTTTAAGAGGAAATCAAGCAGAGCGCCTGGGCTCGGGGCCCTCGGTCATTGGGTTTTCTGACTCTTGGGAACTTTTCTGGGGAGCTGCCGTGGGTCCTCTGTAAAGAGTGGGAGCAGAAGGGGGTGGGGGGAGATGTTACACCTTTGTAGACCCGTAATCTCTTGTTGCATGTGCTCTCTTGAGCTGTAAAATAAAGAGATGATGGTTAATAGCTGACCTGTCGCCTCTCTGCTTCTGCAGAACTTGTCTTTCAGGCAGTGTGCGGTGTGCGGGCCTTTGGAGGGGACCCTCGGCTGAGCATTTCCCCTCTCACTTCCCATCCCATTCACTCAACCAATTCCATTGAGCGTTTGCCTTGAGCAAAGCAGCAAACAAGGCAGTCAGGGGCCCTGCCCTCCCCGGAATTTGCCTCCAGGATTCTTTTTAGCCAGTTTTGTATTTTATCTCCCTCCCCATTTTGGGGTGGGGGCAGCTAAGGTCCCAACGAGTTTACGGGGCTGGTTGCAAGAGGCTGGCTGGCCTCCCGTGGCCCACGTGGCCAAGGATAGAGAAAGGTGACACCAACCCCAGTAGAATACGGAGGAGCAAAGCACTGTGATCGGCCTCTGGCCCAGGCCACACTGAGATCCCAGTTTGGGAAAGAGCACGAGCTGGTGATAGTGGCCTGGCTCAGTACCAGAAGGAAGTCTCGTCTTGGCAGCAGCTCCAGCCAGCAAGGGCCAGGCTCGCCAACCAGACCCTTCCAGGCCCTTCCAGGCCCAGCTGATCAGGGCAAGGCTGTGTTATGGTGCCCGGCGTTGCTGTGCCCTAAAGCCAAGGGAGGGTTGAGACTCTCCTGGGGACAAGGGTAGCCGACGCTGGCCTCCCTGTGGTGATCTCCCTGCCCAGACACTAGAGGGGCTGGCTGCTGCCACCTGGGGAGGGCAAATCCCCTAATCCAGCATCAGAATCCCCTGGGGAGCCCATGAAACCCAGGGTTCTGAGCCCCATCTGTGCCTCTGTCTCAGAATCCCTGGGGGTGGGCTTCAGAATCTACAGGCTTGATAAGCCCTCCAAGAGATTCCGATTCAGGTGTGAGAACAGCTGAGCAAACATTCCAGGGAACTCACTTTTCTTCCCACTCAGGGCCCAGATAGCTGGAGAACTTTCCACTGGGGATGGATCTGAGCAAGCAAGCCTGGAAGGCCCCCCAAGTACAGGCTTTGCAAGTCATACCCTCTGTCCCAACTCGTCACTTCTGCCATGGCAGTGCCCAAACAGCCAGAGATAATAGGAAACAAATGGGTGCAAATGAATAAGCCTGACTATGTTTCAATAAAGTTTTACACCAAAGGACAGCAAGCTGATCTGGCTCAAAGGCCATAGTTTGTCCACCCCTATGTATACTGCTGGCCACTGGGTTGATGGTTGCAGAAAGGCATGCTGGGTTTTTAAAACCCTTCCCTGCTGGGCGGTCAACTCGAACCCATTTCTGCTAAGGAGGGTCAACCCTGCCCAGGTGATGGGTCAAGACCAGCCCAATGCAAGGCCCGGGGATTGCAGTTTTCTGGGCCAGCTGGCCTGGGTGTAGCCCTCGGGGGTCAGGGGGCTGGACCCGGTGGCTCCTGGAGCTCGGCTTTCCAGCTCCAGACCCCAGCCCTGGGACTGCGGAGAGCCGTCTTTAACCTGCTTCATTTGCTTGTAGCAGAGACCACCATCTGCCCTGCTGGGGGGCAGCAAACCCTAGAGGACCTGGACAAGCATCTACTGTGTCAGGACACGAAATCCTGGCTTGGGGTGGGCTGGCGTGGGACTGGTGTGAGTGAGCACGTGACTGGGTAGGAAAGTGGCCAAACAGAGGAGGCTTTCTCCCTCCACCACAGCCCCCCTATAATGGTGTCTCCTGAAATTCATGCATTTGTGCCTGGGGGACCAGGGTGAGGGACCCCTGGCTCCACACTGGTGACCGGCCGGTGCACAAGGGCATGCTGAGCAGCTCTGTATATTGCGGTCCTGAGCAATCTCTGTGTCCCCAACCTTGACCTTGAACTGGTGCCTGACCCAGAGTGGAATACGTGTTTAGATAAGGAATGCATTCTTCCGGTCACAGCTCTGGCTCCCGTTTATGGAGCTGCGTCCACTGCATGAGGCAACACGCGCCCTTGGGTAACTGGAGGGTGGAAATTGTTAGCGTCCATTTGGCAGAGGAGGAAAACTAAGGCACAGGGCAACAGAGGTCCTTTGTCCGTAGTGGTGCAGCTGGTAAGTGGTAGCACCAGGGGTACCCGCCAAGTCCGCTTGCCCCCAAAAGCTGATAAAGTCCACCGACCCCGTGTAGCCTCTCAGACATCTCCCGAGTCGGCACTGGAGGAGAGTTTCCGCCAGTGGTGTCTGCCCCAGGCCCACAGGAGGGTGGGGGGTGGTCACAGCTGAGGACCAAGGCTGCTGTTGGGGCCGCCTGGGGCAGAAGGAGCTCACCCCGGGCTGCAAGGAATGGAGTCTGGCACCCGCCTTCGGGCAGCCTCCTGCAGCCCCCCTGGGGAGGAAGGAGTGGGAATTCCTCCCAGGGCTTCCCAACTGGTGGAGTCAGTGAAGGCTCCCATTTCATCATTCCTCTCTTATCTCTCCTGTTCCTGGGTGCAGGCTCACTTACAGCCCCCAGCAAGCAAGGTGAGACCCCTTGGAGCCTGCCCCAGAGCCAGACGTGAAAGCTGTCTGCAGCGAACCAAACCGACAACAGAAGAGGGATGAAAGCAAATGCCGAGATAAAGCCCAATGCAGATCGGCTCCTGGAGGCCGCGGGCTCGGCCACCATGCCGCCTTTGTGTATCTGAACATCACCCAGGTGCAGCCAGTCCTCAAATGTCTCCCGTGAAACTCCAGCACCATCCACGTGGAAAGATGGGAGGCTTGACCCAGGGAAGGCGGCGGCGGCTGGAGCTTGGGACAGATGGGACGGGCAGTGAGGGGTGGGAGGCAGTCAACATCCATTTTGTGGGGCCTCTGGCTGCAGGGCCCTGGCCCAGGGCTTGGGGTTCAGAACTGGGGCAAAAGAATACACACGTGCACACCCACACGTGCACATTTTCACATGCGTACCCACACGTGTACATTCACACATGCACACCCACATGTGCACACACATAACTGTACCCTGCAGGATGGGTAAGGGGTATGAAGAAAATGCCAAGGGGCTGAGATGTGGAGAGCAGCTGGAGCAGCCAGCCTTCTGGGGCAACAGCCTCTTACACCCACTTTCTTGATGGCCCGTTTCTAACACTACCAAGGTTTCCTGGAAGACACGAAGCAGCCCCAGTAATTTCCTTTTCTGCTTTTTCCACACTCACCAAGGGCTCTGATGGGCTCTCTGCTTCCTGGAGTGAGTGCCCGGGGCCCTAGAGGGATTGGCCGATATTGCTCAGTATTGGGAGGCGTCTAGAGAAGACTCGCCCAGCAGTCATTTTCTAGGACTGGTGAGGGGGAGAAGCAGTAGGAACATTCAGAATCATTTCCTGCTTTTTAAGGCTCAAGGAGGAGTACTCAGGGAACCTGGCTGGGCCTATAAAAGCCAGCGACAGATGCGGTGTGAGTTGGAATTGTGTGCCGTTGGGACAAATATTTCAGAAGCAGCCTGCCTTAGATTTGACTCACCACAGAAAGAAACATCTCCCCTGGAGGAGGGAGGGAGGGGAGCTCACACCTCCCAGCAACGTCCAGACCCCTCCCTAAACACAGCGAGATGGAAGCCGAAGAGCTGACCACCCCAGCCCCCCACCGCGCCCTGCCCTGCTCCCCCAGGACCGTGCCCCCCCCAGCTTTGAGTGAAGGGGGCTGTGAACATGGCTGATTTTACTGCCCAACCATAATGGTGTTTGGAACTTTTGGAATCAGGGCATCAGCTGTTGCTGACAGGGCGATGCAGGAATGAAACACAAAGTTAAGATTTATGGGAGCAGGGGACCCACAGCATTGCGTGCTAGGTGGGTGCTGAGACCCTTGTGCTCCAGCTATTTATTTGTTTGTTACAGAATGCAAGACTACACTATGTGATCAAAGGCATGAAAGGTAAAGAAGATAAATCATCTTTACATCCTGCTGCACATCCGAAGGAACAATCTGAGGTTAATGGTTAACATCATAGTCACAAGACACGTATCTTTTAAGGGCGTGCTGACAAGGTGTTCCCTGTAAGCTTGCAGCCCGGTGTTCCGGCTGCCACCCGAGAGATGGTTCAAGTAACATGGAAGACTCAGTTCCCCACATGTCCCCCTTTTTGTTTCTTCAGTGCAGACAGGATGGACCAAGCACCTTCTTTCTGCTTTAGGTCTGAGAGGGTTTTTCTCGTGCATCTCAGGACTAAACAAAGACAGAGCAAAATTATTATGATTAGAATCATACTGCTTAAAAATCCATCACCGAGAGATTTTACCCATTTAAGGGGATTTAGTAACAGGCCAGAGAAGGCAAGATAGGGAAGTTAGCAAAACAGGGAAGTCAAGGACAGACCATCCAAGACTTGCAGCTTCTTATATCAACAATGCGGGTGCTGCCCTGGGCAGTGTTCTGTCCGGGCAAGACTTGATGTTCCACACCCCCCGAGCACGTCAAGGACGCACTCCCAGCTCAGGCTATTTCCCCACAATCAGCCAGACACGGGGCAGGAGGGTCGGGGATGAGTTCTGAGAGCACACAAGAACCCCTGAGCTGCCCCAACTGGGATCCTACAAGGTTCCATTCGGTTCCTTCACCTTCTCCTGCCCCAGCTCACTGCAGCCGACCCTCTAGAGAGGAGAGAGAGGGTCAAGGCCGCAGATCCAAAAAGTAACACTGATGGTCCAAACGCCCAGGCCATCCTCAACCCTGCCGGGCCTTTGGCCAAGAAACACGGACAGCATGTTTGTGGTGGCTAAAAGGAAATAGTAGAGAAAAACTTCTAGAAAGAATCCCAGCAGTGCTTTCCCCCAGGTGTGGGTGCATTTCCCATGGCATTTGGGCTATTTTCTCTGCTCCATCTCCTTTGGTTTGATTTACCTCTTGGGAAGAAAGTGGCTGGGATCCATGTCGGAATTGTTGATGCCCACCACATTATGTCCATATTCCAACTTGGAGACGGACGCAGAGACTGGAGGGATGCAGCCATAACCAAGATGCCAGGAGCCACCAGAGGCTGGAGAGGCCAGGATGGAGTCTCCGAGAGCCTTTGAAAGGAGCACAGCCCCACCCACCGAATACCTTGATGTCTGGCCTCCGAACTGTGGGAGAAGGAACGTCTGCTGTTTTAAGCCACCTGCTTTCTGGTCATTTGTGTCATGGAAGACACAGGAAACGAATACAGGCATCTTCTTTATCCTTTGCATGTCCCATGGGCCTTCTTCCCCTTTTCTCCAATTCCACAGGCAGTTGCCTCACTACACCTGCCTGTGACAGTGCCGGGGGCTGCAGGAAGACCCCACAGGGTTTAAACAGCAGCCGTCAGCTGCCGCTTGCTGAGCACTTGGGAAGTGCCAGGAGCCGAGCTGGACTCACTAAGCAATTGATCAAGTGACCTCACCTCTACCCAGAGACTCAGCCACTTGCCCACGGTCACTCTGCTGGGAGCAGCAAGGCAGGGCCCCCCAAAAT
>PVKY010014886.1:0-10399 GCA_004027775.1 Bradypus variegatus | reverse complement strand
CAGCTTCTCTGTCAGGTCATGTGCTTGCACATACTCATAAAAACATAGTTTGTCCAAATTGTGACAAAACTTGCTGATACCCAGCCTGGTTCAAGTCTCCTAAGAATGCAAGTACAGATTACAGCAAAATGCCTTCCCCTGTAAAGGACGGCTGGTCATTGTCACCAGACACTGATTTACACCATGTGAGATCCCAGACGGAAGAGACCCCGGACCCATATCTTGGCTTTCGGACCAGTGCTCAGTATTTAAAATGTCAGACTCGGAACACTTTTGGGGTAAAGAGTGTCCCTGTCTTAATTAACTCTCGAGGCAGACAGTTCAGGTCCTGGAAAAGAGAAAGGGATTGTTGCTGATTTTACTTTCCTAGAGGACTGAATCTCCCCACATCCCCTAAGGCTTCCATCAGAGGAGCCAGTCCTGAGGAACCCAGAACCAACACTCAGCTCCAGGGCTAAACGGGCTTCACATTTCCAGGAGGAATTTAGGATTGGATTCAGAGACCCCTCTCTTTGCCTCTTTAATTGCATTTAAATTTATTTCTAGAGCAGTGGTTCTCAAACTTTTTGGAATTAGGACTCCTTTTACACTCAAAGTGTTCTCTGAAGATCCCAGAGAACTTTTATTTTATATGAGTTATGCTATTGATATTTACTATATTAGATATTAAACTGTAGACTATTGACATAATTATTATTAATTCATTCAGAAATAACATTAATAACAATGAGTTAGAATATTTTTATGAAAAATAATTGTATTTTTCAAAACAAAAATCTTAGTAAGAAGAGTGCCATTGTTTTACTTTTCTGCAAATGTCTAGCTTAATAGAAGACGGCTGGAATCTTACATCTGCTTCTGCATTCAATCTGTGGTGACATGTTGCTGTGGTAGAAGATGTACATGAAGAAATCCCAGCCTCACACAGGTATGCATTTGGAAGAAGGAATATTTTAATAGCTTTTTTGATTAATTGTGGATATTCTTCTTTGATATTATACCAAAACTTGATGAGGGGTAGGTTCTTAAAGGTTACTTACAATGTGGAATATGCAACTATATCAATGAGCTTTTTATACTCTTTTACATTGAAGCCCATAGGTCTATCTTGTACTTTGAAGGATCTTTTATTGGAGCATGATTTTGTAGCATCATTCTATTGGTTATTGGTTATGTAGATATTCCAAAATGTTAACACAACATCAAAAAGTCACATTCATTAATATCACCAAATATCTCATCAGAAAAGTCTTTAAGTTTTAGTAAGCTGTTAAACTCACAGTGATGGATATAAAGTTCCTCTTGGAACTGCAAAATTATCATCACTCTCAAATTACTATCCAGTCTTTTCCTTGAAGTTACAGACCACTTCATTCAACTTTTGAAAAATATACATGTCTGATTAACCAGTCTGTCTGTCAGTCATTCTTTTAAGGAAAAATGATATTCCATTTTAAAAGTGTCTATTCAAACAATCTCACAAGTGATTTTCCTTGAGACAACCAATTTACTTCGGAATGTAGCACAAGTGCTTTACATGTACCTACCGTTTTGTCAAGGATCAAGATTTAATAAAATCAATAATTTTTACTGTTTCATCAAGGGCATTCTTAAATGAATCTTACCCTATTTTTCCCCTCTGAGTGCACAGTGGTGAAGATTAGACTGACAACTAATAAATTCTGGTGCCCCTGCTTTGTGCTAAGTGCCAGCAGTTTTACCCACCATTGCTTTTGTGCCACCAGTGCAAATATCAACCTGGAGAAAAGGGCAAATAACATCTTAGTATTATTATGAAAATAGTTTTGACCTTACAGACTCTTCTGTAGACCCCACTCTGAGGTACCCTTAGCAATACTTGGACCAGGATAGGATTTATTCCTGTGAGAATGAACATTTATGAAGCATTCTTCTTAGAATGAACAATTCTGAGAAAATCTATTTTAATTTCACATTTGAAAAGTGATGGAGGTGGAGGTGGAGAGAGTAATATAATTATTAAGATAAAATATGCTTTTGAAAGCTTGGTCTATGGGGGTTAATCGTATACAATATTCCAATCCGATGACTATGGTCAACAATATTCCAAGCCAACGGTTCATGGGTGCGTGTCTCCAGAATGTATATGTTCCAGAGATTATTTATTCATTTGGTTTTGAAATCCATTGTAGTATCACTAGCTGTTTATCTTCTGAAAATTTTAGACTGACATTAAAATTAGTTTGTGTTCCCTGAGCAGATAGCAGTTGAGGGTAAGAGAAAGTACTTTGGAGGAGTGCTTTGCAGGAGAGAGTTACTAATCTGAGATTTAAACAGAAATTGTTCTGTCCTTATTTCCATTTTCTATTGTTGTTTATTACTTCAAGTAATTTTTGAAAAGAGGTGGTGGTATAAATAAATTCAATTTTATAAAAATTCTCTTGGCTGTTGATCGAACACATATATAATTAAAAGTTGACAGCATTTGACTGCATGCCTTCAAAAGGTCCCAGGAAATGTGCTCTGCTTACAAGAAAGGCCCAAAGTGTGTTTTCAATTATAGTGTACTAAGCACTACAGAGAGTCCTAGCAATTCAGGAAAATGCAGTGGTGTATTTATGCAGAATAACAATCCTCAACATTCTAGCCAAAGGTTCAGAGGGAGCAGTGGAGGGGTGTTATGACCATTCTGTTTATCCTGTGTTAGGTTTAAAGATCCTGGCCACTCAGGGCAATGCATTTTCTTGGACTAGATACACTCTGATTTATATTCATATATCAATTTCAAGTCCATCACTACTGAGAATATTCAAAGTCATGGCAAGTTGAGTTTGATCTGAAAGATAGCTCTATTTCAAAATATAATGCAGGGAAACAACTACCAATATACTTACACCAATATTCAAGGAAGAATTAGCTTAAGGTTGATGCTACATTTTAAACTTGACTGATCTTTGCTTTGGTTGTAGATTGGATTCAAGCAGGTGTTTCAAAACCTGCTTCAGGTAACATTACTTGCCACTGGTAAGTTGGATCTTATGGGAAGTTGGCAGGGAGGAGCTTATCCTGGGATTTCATTATCAATGAAAAAAATCTTTTGGGAGATAGAGCTTTCTTTAAGCTTCTCCAATAAAGTGTTCACTCTAAAGCCTTATTGTTATTTTTAAAGGGGTGCACAGGGACTTAACTCCCATGGCTCTTGTTAACACTACTGGAGTTGTGACAATTAAGTGGGAACCTCAAAGAGGCATTAGTTATCCCTGTAAGCTCACATAGTGTCATTTAGTGTTCTACATCTTCATTGTGCCTCCACCTACTTTGATGAAAAATTCTATTTTAAAATTGGTAGGAAAATATTTAACATAATAAGATGATGAGTCAGAGTTTTAAAAAGCTAAAAAGGAAAGATGTAGTTAAATAATGCACCTTTTAAAATTTTTAGCTACATCTGACTCATGACATATAATGTATTATGCTAAGTTCAAAGTTTCCTCTTACAAAGAGAGTTTTATGAAACAACTCTTCTTCAGACCATTTTTACTTCAATTATAGTAGCAGGTTTTGGAGTTTAAATCATTAACAACCTCTGAGTGAACTTTTATCCAAATGACTGCAAGTCATAAAGAGAACAGTCCTCTTTCACCAAGTGCCTTTGTGCTAGAGTGAGACCCATCCTTTTCTATTTTTCCCCTTTATGTCTCTCTTTGAAGAAAGATGTGCGATTTGTAAAGTAATGAAAGTATGTATCAGTTAATGAAAACTGCTACATTGGGCTCATAATGCTCACTGGCATTACTTCAGGGTAAGCTTCATATACCTGCATTATGGCAGGGAAAAAAGTAAATTTCAGAAGGCAAAATTGCTGTGTGCACCGTAGGAATATCATGTAGCAGTTAAATCAACCATCGGGGTGACCTAATCTTATTTTTCCCCCTTTGTCAAGGAGCTGTAATTTTCATTTAGGTAACATTTTTCAGTTTTAACTCCACTGGGCACTCCAAAGCCAGCACTTATTCCCATCAACCTACTTATTGATTTCACCATATGTTATCTTTTTATTTTTTTAAAATTATTTTTATTGGAATGTTTTTGGTGAGTGTGTAACCTCCAGAAACTTAAGGTGATAGGGTGAAAAAGTAATATTTTTAGTGACAAAAGCCTGATGAATTTTATACAGAACAAAATGTAGTTTCATCAACAAAAGAAAGTTAAGAGAAAAATCTATGTACTTTTAAAAATCATTAAGAATAATGGACTGATCGCTGTTTAAAGAGTAGGAAAAACTTTTTCCCCCCTAGATTTGGCAACTAGCGGGATAAATTCGGAGAACTCCATCCCACCCCCGCACGCGCGCCCCCCATTCTTTCCAGACAGAGCTGTGCAAATCCGAGGCTGAGTCCGCCCTGGGAGCCTTAGGGCACCTTCCTCTTTGCTCTGTGTGTGTGTGTGTGTGTGTGTGTGTGTGTGTGTGTGTGTCTAGCTCTCGCTCTTTCCCTCAGTCTGTGCCTCTGTGTGTGTGTGTGTGTGTGTGTGACAGAGAGAGAGAGAGAGAGCGAGAGGAGAGAGGGAGAGCAAGAAAGAGAGAGCAAGAGAGCGAGCTGTGAGCTGTGCTGCCGCCGCCGCCGCCGCTGCCCTTTGATCCCGACATTAGTGTTAGGGGCTCGGAGACACAGAGCGCGGCCATAGACACCGCCGCACCGGCGCTCATTTATTTATACCTCCCATCACACACGCGAGCATAGGACACACACACTCACACCTATTAGATCCGTTTCCATTGAAGAATAATACGCTCGGGGACAAGCCAGGTGCACGACCAAAAATTAAAAAAAAAAAAAAAGGAAAAAAGAAAGGAAAGAAAAGAAGAAAACCCCTCTTCTGGCTCCAGGAAACAAGCTTCAACCCATTGCACACACCGGAGAGAAGGGGTTTCCCCCTGCCCGCCCGCCCCCCACCTACCTCCCCGCTCCTGCCAGTGTCTGCCTCTCTGCCCCCACGGGGGTTTATTTGATCTCACATTAACCAAGGAGAATGTGAGAAAAGGGGGAAAATGCCCAGGAGGAAGCAGGAGCAGCCCAAGCGCCTTCCCTCACGTAAGTCATCCCTTCTCCACCTCCTCTCGTGCCATTTTCTCGCCCTGCCTCTCCTCTTTCCCCTCCGCAGCCTCCTCCGTTGTTTTCTGCATTAGTTTAGGGTTACAGAGGTGAAACTGACAAAGACACAGCTTGGGTTACTCCTCGTTTAGGTCTATGCTGAGGCAGCCATGTTGGTGATGATCAGCCCCGTGCCCTTTCTATTCTCTCTCTCTTTTTTCTTTCTTTCTCTCACCCCCTCTTTTTTTCCTTGAGATCGGGCTTTTTTCCCTTTCGCTCCCCCCTCCCCCTCGTCACTCCGGGTTGCTGGGGGAGGGGGCAAGAGAAAGCGGGGGGAGTAGTGGGGATGCCGGGCTTTTTGTCGGGGGAGGGGTAGGAGAGGTTGGAATCTTTAAAAAATAATTCCTTGTGCTCCCGTGCCTGGGGGTACGGGGGTCGGGCCGCGAGGAGGGCTGGGGGCCGTGACATGGCGTTTGGGGGTGTTCGGGCGAGGGCGAGCGGCCGGCCGCCGGGTACAGGATCCAGGGAGAGGTCCGTCTCCGGCTAAAGGTTGCGCCGGGGTTGGTCGGCCCCGGAGCCTCCGGCGGCGGCGGCAGGAGCAGGAGGAGGCGGAGGTGGAGGAGGCGGCGGCGGAGGAGGGGAGTCGGGGGCGGGTGAAGCGGAGCGGCTTGGGAGGGTGTGGGGGCGCCGCACACAAACACACGGGTACACACGCGCCACCGGGCGGCTGCTCCCGCGGCGCCGGGGCCAGGGTGCGCGCCGGAGCGCGGGGGGCGCGGGGCAGCCGGGCGGGGGGCGAGGCCGGGCAGCGGCGGGCGGATGTGGGGTGCGGGAGCTGCGCCGAGGCGGAGGCAGGAGGCAGGGCGGCTCGCGGCGCGCGAGGTCCCTGCAGAGCCGAGGGGAGGGAGGAGCAGGGCTCCTGGCCGCAATAAAATGCGGGGTCAGTCGGATCATACGGAGCCGGGCGAGACTCGGGCTCTCAGACCCCCCTCCCTGGCGAGCCTGAGCAGAGTCCAGGACTAAAGTGCATCACAGCCCCCCCCGGCTGCAACCACACACACCAACTGGAGACACATACCCGCCGGCACGGCCCGGTCCCCTTCCCCTCCTCCACCCGCGCCCCTAGTCCTTCTCCGCCCTCCCTCCGGCTTTTCTTTGCGAGACTCTTAACTTTTCCCCCACTCCCTCTTCTAGCTCATTCCCCCCACCCCCCAGTCTTTCTCCGCTTTGAGTGTTCGGAGATGCTGCTAAAGCTAAAAGTGAAGGAGAAAGAAGCAACTAAAAATATCTCCCAGGGCCGCCGGGCTCCTTGAATGCAGGGAGGAGGGGGCAGGGGAGAAGGCGTGGGGCGGGGTGACTAGGAGGAGGGGACGCCGGAGGCGTCGGAGGGAGGGGTAGGGGAGAAGAGGGTCAATTTCTCAAAGCCCCCCCCCCTCCGCCCCCCTGTTCCCCTCTCCCGGCGGTTTGGCGCTGCTCGGAGCCCGATCTTGCAAAACCCGGGCTGGGGACAGGAGTGGAGCTGGAGCGCCCGCCCGCCTGGGTGTCAGGCCGACGTGGTCGGTCACCTGAAGTTCACGGAGGGTGGGGGAAGGGTTAAGGTTATGGTGTCTCGGGCTCGGGTTGTGTTTGAGCGTGTGCGTTTCCGCTGCAGACAGGCAGCGCGATCGATCTCCCCCTCGCGAAATATCCGCGGCGGTGCCTGCCCTGGGGGATCGGGAGGGGGGCGCAGGCGGGTCGGGCCGGGAGCCCGCGCAGCGCCGTGTCACCCGGGCCGCGGCCGAAGTGCCGAGCAAGGGCACTTGCAGGCAGCCTGCTCTGCAAACATTCTTTCTTTCCCCTTCCCAGTACGCAGGAGCCGACGCACAAGGCTTGGGTTGTGCTTTTTCCCCCTTTCTTGAAAAAGAAAAATGCCCCTGTGCAGTCCTTTCTTCGTCTGCCCGCTAGAGGTTCTAAGGATAATATCACATATGTAATATATATGCACATAAAATCACTCGCAAGCGGCTGCGTGTGTAGGGAAATTTTGAGCGAGGAAGGAGAAGGCGGTGGAGTCGGGGAGGGCGAGTTGGGAGGCTCCGCGCTGCGAGTCACAGAAAACTCGCAGCAGTTGGTGGAAGAGTGTGTGCGTGCACATGGCCGGCCGGCCACAGTCCCCAGTTCTTTTTCGGGTGTGTTGGAGAGACGGGAGGCAAGAATCCGGGTGGGGAGGCCTGGGGGTCGGGGGGAGGCTTCCCCTGCTCAGACAAAGTGGGCTTCAGTGTTCTCTGCGAACTTGCCCTTAGATGGCAACTTTGGGAGCTGATGAGCTTGTGTGTGAAAACCAGGGCGGTGAGGGTTATTTGGTCACTTTCCTTTCTTCTCTTCTCCCCATGCTTAAAACAGAAAACTGTTGGTGGGGTTAGAGGGAGGGTGGGAGAGGAGAAGGGGTTTATCTGTTTCGGCTGTGCGGAGACGGAACGCATTCCCTCCCGTTGTGTGTAGCGCACTCGGGCAGCTGCAGCCTGCCCTGCTGGTGACCTTGACCCTGACCTGGTGCAACTACCCTGTCTGTCTGAGAGGAAATTCAGGCTCCATTTTAGCTCGTGTGGTTGATGGGCCGCTCCTGCACTTTGTTAGCTCGTGATTGAGTTGTATTTTGAGAGTGGGCTTTCCCACCCTGTTCTCTAATTGAATACTGTTATCCACTCACTTGAAAAAAAAAATCACCTCCCTCTTTCGGTCACATGAAGCTACTTTTACCGAAGAAGCAATTACCTCTCGGAAACACCGTAAACGTCCCTCCAGTTTTTAAAGGGAGGCCTTAATTTGCGAAGCTTTTCCACTTACCTTTGCATTGAATGGATTTTTGTAGATGGCAGCTGCCTTTTCTTCGCGTGGTTTACACATGTTTTGTAAGCAGTTTGCATTTGGACTAAGCAATTTCTGGGCAATTGGTGTATTTTGCAATTGAGACGGGTTAACGACGTTTGTTAAGTGCTGAGTGAATCTTGCAAAACTTGCAGTGGTGTGGAGATGTAATAAATACTGACTTTGATAAAATTAGTGTTTATTTGTATTTAGTGTAGAATATAATTGTGATTCTCAGTCCCAGTTTTAATGCTAAACTCTTGTTTGTTTGTTAATTTATGTAAGAAGGGAAGGATTCTTTTCCCCCTGGAGAAGAGTTTTGTATCAAAGTCAGACTATAGTAAGTGTGGGGATTTAAATTTCCATAAGAGAAGTCATTCCAGGTTTTTAAGAAGTTATACAGGAGCAGATTTGAAATTAGACCCTAAAAGAATGGTGTGGCATGTGTAATTTGGATGGGTGGGTTGGGTGGTTGTAGGTAGGGGGAGACTGGAAATGGGGAAAATTGCTTTTGAGCCAAAGAGCCCCTCTGAGCCCCTTGAATAAATACAAAAGTGGTTAAAAGCCATTATTGATATATTGTTCTAAGAATCTGTAGAACCTATAAACACATCTTAAAAGTGCAAATTAGAATACGAAAGATTACTTATAAAAGCAATTCTATAGAAAATTTTGAATGCTTTCCACTTCCTCTTTGGTTCCCTTTGCCTCTGCACCCCTGAAAATATGACTAAAGATTTCTAAAGCATAAGCCACTGCTACCCTGGACTATTTATATTTGTTACATCTATTTTTCTGTTGTTAAATATAATACAAACATTGTACTAACCAGGCACACTTGGGATGTACAAAGCCTGCAGCTCTCCTACTCTACAGCACAGAACACCAGGGAACCTGGAAGTTCCACCCTAGAATGGATTAGTCCTGGAAATCCAGACGAGCACTTTGTATTATCTGATTCGGAGGCTGGGGTGAGCCTCAGTCCCTGGCACTGTGTCCCAGCAATTCCCCAGGCTGGGCCTCGGCCTGGTAAGGTTTCCTAGCTCCTTCTGTTCAACTAGACACCCATGGGAGTGTTCAGAACCGAATTAGCTTTGGGGATGGGTGAGCCTTTAACCTGACACTACTAACCTAAGCATTAGGTTTCTGATTTTAAATTCTACAGTTATTTTCCTCCTGGGTCTCTGAAGTTTTCTTTTCTTTGTTTTGTTTTGCTTTTGTTATATGAACCTAATACATAGGCAGACAAAAATGGCTAGTCCTCTGAAGTTGAATGATGATCCCACCATCTATAAATCAAAAGGAAGTTCTGTATTAGTTTTTGTAGGTGACCCCCAACAAAGGGTGTTAAACCTATATTATTTCTTTAAAAATTATTACTCAAAATGAAGCCATTTTTTCTTGGCCTCGAACAGTAATTATCATTTAATTAAATTTTAATTAAATATATTTACGACTGCTGCTGTTGATGGGTTTTTGTTGTTGTTTATTTTTAAAAAAGTTCTTTCCATGAATAAGGTCCTATACCCTGCTTAGAAAAACTGTCCTAGAGGTCCTTTGAGATGCACCACGTGCTTGTTTTCAGCAGAATCCCAAACCGTGTAATTTAAAAATATTTGTAAGTCTAAGCAAGAAATAGGTAAATTAATACTGTGACTTTTTGCCAGGTGCCGGGTTAAGCATTTTATGAACATTATTTCACTTAGGATCACAAACTGAAGAGGGAAAGGATAAGGAAGGGCTCTCTCCTATGTGTGTTGCTTCTCTAAATCCTTTGACCACTGGTGCTAGTGCCCTCTTAGGAGTTCCTCATTAGATCTAACTTATCCATAAATGTGTATGAGTTTAGAGCCTATCATGTTTATCATTGGAAATTCACCCGATGCCTATTCCAAAGGGGGAGCACAAGGAAAAGTGAGTAAAAGTTATTTTGTTATTCCAGTATTTTCATTGTTTATTCAGTTGTGGGTCAACACCAGAACAGGTTATTATGTTCTTCGTTAACAAGACTTCAAAAAATTCTCTCTTGCTTTCTAGTAAAATTGGAAAGCAAAATGACTGAAAAGCAACAGGATCTTGTTTTTTTTTATTTTTATTTTTGCTAGTCTTTATGTGCTAGTCTGACGAAGGAGAAAGGGTAGAAGATTTAACTCTTTCCCTTTATTTATTCTTACCAGTTTTTGCAGTGACCAGGCAATACCTGACTAACCATGGCAGGAACCACGTGGGAACAATTTTGAGTCTGAAGTAGCAAAATATTTCACTGTTCTGTCAGCCAGAGCTAATGATTCTGAGGTATTGAGTAGCAGTCTAGGTTGATACCAGGTAATTATGCCTCTATGTTCACCTAAAAGAACACTCATGTATTCCTAATATACTAAGTAGGGTACCACTGAGCTTTCCTGTTAAAATAAGGAAGATAGTTTAAAACCACATTCCTTCTAATGCTTCAAAATAGTTTCTAATTTAAAAAATTGATT